>JAKOGI010001803.1:10000-127500 GCA_029747015.1 Carnegiea gigantea
AATTTAATCGATTATTTTTCTTAACAATATGTATACACATATGCATATATTCACGAGTTTATAATTCATACAAACTCAAACCCATGCTGCGCTAGCAAACTTGCTGGGGACCCTTTCTTAGTTTGCTAACAAGCCTTAAGTAAGCACACACACGCTCAAGAGAGTATGGAGAGTTTGGGAGAATGCTTTGTATTGCACTTTGGAACACTTATGTACAAATGAGCTTCCTTTAGGGTATATGTACACGCTCACCTCCGCAATGGATGGTGGAGATCTATTTGAACCTATGGCTAAGATCGTACATCCTGAATATTCTATACAAATATCTAGGGTTGTACACAAGTGTGAAATTATGTGAAACCCTCTGAAACCTTCCAGAACATACTTTAGAGAAATCTAGGGAAATTCAGGGCATTCTAGAGTATTCTAGAGCGATTCATGACATCCTCCTCCACCTAATCCAACATCATCCTCATTGCCTTCTTATTCGGGAAATGCTTGTATTTGCTCCTTGAGTTGCCACAAGTGTTGGATAGGCTCCCAGCAATACTTTCAGGTAGTCCCTTCCACTTGATCTTGGGAGGCAACTCCACCTTGTAAGCCTACACCTCTACCTTTTTAAGGACAGGGAAAGGCTCCTCATATTTCCAAATAAGACCTCGATGCCAATTACTTAACCTTATATGGTTATACCTCATGATAAGCATGAGGTCTCCCACTTAGAACTCTCTCAAGCGCCTCTTTTTATCAGCTTACTTCTTCATCTTCTTGGATGCTTTCTCCAAGTAAGCATGAGCTATGTCTACTTGATCATTCCAATCCTTGGCAAACTTATAGGTGAGAGGACGTGGACCCTTATGACCTATGGCAAGGGAACCTGGTGTCAAGCGTTGTTAAACCGTGACAATCTCGAACAGACTCTGGCCCGTGGACTCACTCCTTTGCAAGTTATAGGAGAATTGGGCAACATCAAGCACCGTCGCCCAATCCATTTGGTTCGCACTCACATAGTTCCTCAACCTCTGAGAGAGCATTAGCCCTCTCAGTTTGTCCATCGCTTTGTCGATGGAAGCAAGTGGAGAAGTTGAGATCGGAGCCCATGAGCTTGAACAACTCTGTCCAAAAATGCCCCATGAAGTGAGTGTCCCGGTCACTCATTATGGAATTATGCAAGCCCCAATACTTCACAACATGCATGAAGGATAAATGGGTGGCTTGCTCGGTAGAACACTCCTTAGGTGCAAGAATGAACGTGGCATACTTAGAGTATTGGTCCACCACCTCAAGGACCCAATTGCACCCGTTACTTATAGGTAAGCCCACAATCAAGTCCATGGAAATTCTCTCCCACTACCTTTCGGGAATGGGGAGAGGCTCTAATAGTCCGAAGGGTGCTCCTTGCTCAATCTTATCTTGTTGGCACATAAGCCAAGTCTTCACATAGGCCTCTACGACATCCTTTAAGTAAGGCCAACAGTAAGAGTCTCCTATAAGAGCTATGATAGGGCCACAAGAGCACGGTGGCATTGTAGCAAATCAAAGGTCGTCTCCCAGAAGGACTGGGTTGGTCTATTAGACTATGCTCCCTCAAGATAGGCTAAATGAATTTACACGTGAGATTGAAATTAAACTAATCTACTATATAATCTAATGGATAAATATTCTCAGAACTAAGTCAACTAATGAATTACCAGGATTAGGAATAGATAAAGCACTCTCTCTTTAATTAGGAAATTTTTCAAGACTAATAATCGAGATATCATAACCCTCTTTCAAGGTGGAGTGAATACCTAAATCAAATCAATCATCAATTCTCATAGATTTTCGATTAGTCTAGATTCATTAGGCACACAATTATCATTTTAGATCTCTTGATTGATAATTCTTTCTTAAGACGTCACACAATCAAGTCAAATCTACTGATTCCGACATTAGATTTCATCTTTCAGTACTTCACCTAACATCTGATACAAGCAAGAAGGTGATTAAACTTCATACAACCAATTCAAACTCAAGACTTGGTGAAATGAACCCCACCAATTCAAAAGTGCACCAAACAATCAATTTAACAACATAGGCAAACGTAAGTTCATCATCAATCCTAACAATTGAAACTAGAAATTAACAAGAATTACATAATCTAATCCTATTAATCTAGAAAGTAATAAATCCTTGCGAATCTCCCTATTCTACGAGCTCTCTTTCACTCTAAAAATGGAGTCTATTCTTAACTAGATGATGGAATTCAATGGAATGGGATAATAAAATGAGGCTCAAAACAGGCCTTTTGCAGCGAATACGCTGTAGCCAAAATGTAAAATCTATCTGGAAGTCGAACAACTGCGAGAAAATATGACGATCCGGGGGAAAGAGGTCTACCATGGACCATCCATAGTTAGCTCTGTCTCAATATTCTTTGGTTCTTCTTTCTTTTCTATGGGCATGGCAACTTAGGGGCATCCGAGGGAAGTCAAATTGCACATAATTCTCCCTAAAAATGCTACAAAATGACCTCAAAATAGAGTGCGCTTCAAGGACTTATCAAACTTCTCCGTACTTAAATTGTTGCTTGTCCTCAAGTGAACACTAGAGAAAACTTTCAAGAGGAGATGTATCTAAGACTTAAATACATAACAGCCTCTTTAAAGTAGGCAAGTCATAACATATCATAAGTAAGAATATTAATCAATGACAACCCCAAATAGTGCATAATGCATTTCAACATCAAGAATAGGTGAATGTTTTCAAAGAAGTAAAAGATGACAAACCTGATATCAAACCTGATCACCCCAAGGAACCATAAAGCACATCACACAAGCACATGGGATGGAATAGAGCCAAATGGACTGGTAGAACCTCATTTTTAGAAAATATAAGTCACTCTCACTCATGTATTTGAAATATAGCATAGGTTCACTCAAAGCTTATTCTAAAGATGTAAGCCACCATATCCTTGCCAAGACTCTCAAATTCTCCATCACTAGGAATGCAATATGCATAAGACAATTAAGAGAACTTTATATGGGTTGTAATATGGGCTAGAAGGGTTAAGGAAAAGGACTGGACAATTGCATTTGGGAAAATGTTGAGCTACTTAGCCAAGTGAAGAGGGAGCAACCAACAAACCACCAAGCAACTATAAAGCTCACCAACACTCAAACCTCAACAATTCAATGAACACAACCCACGAATGAAATAGGAAATGATTCCACATTTTGGTTGGTTGTTTTCTTGATGTCATCTCTTTTTTCAACATAATTGTTTCTTTTTTTCTTTTTTTTCTGGGAGAATGAAATAAAATTCAGCTATGAAAGGCATAGGACCATTAATTGTCAACTCACAGGCTAATAGATATAAACAACCCAAATAAGAGAGAAACAAATCCAAATGCTCAATAACATCAATCCCTCAATAAACCAACATACAAAATCCACCTTAAACTCAATTATCCCAAAACCACCCACTACATAGATGAAGTAATGCTACATAGACTTAGTGTGAATAGGAACAAGTGTTTAGCCAAGGGTTAATATGAAGTGATAACAACAAAGACGGATATACGCTCAAATAGGCTAGCAAAGAGGAAAACCACATAATACAAAGGTAGGCTATTCATTATGCGGCTAAAATGACCAAAGAAGAAAAATGCCTCTATCATATCATTAATTATGCACATGCGAATGTAGTTTTGAACAATAATCAAGGCAAGTTCTAGAGATGCAACATGGAAGAGTCACACATATAACAGAAACAAGAGACTAAATATAATGAATTAGTCCAAATAATGTTCAAAGTTTCACAGGATATCTACCAAAGTCTCAATTAGCTCATAAAATAACTCTCGTGTACCAACATTAGTGCCAACAACTCTAAGGGAACAAAGTAGTTCTCAATCAAGACAAGGGTCAAAATAAGAAATATTCCGAAAACCTTCACAAATTTTTAGCACCAAAAGGGATTGCACATCAAAAGTTGCTCAAGCTCATGAAAATATTTTGCCTAAAGAATCATCATTGGAGGGAATCCACATCATCCCTACATATAATCCTACATACAAACCCAAATGCAACTAAATGCAAAACACTAATGCAAACAAAAAGAAACCTAAAACTATATATTCTAACAAGTCTGCAAACTAATAACCAAAATAAAGAACATGAAGCTACCTTTCCCCTATGCTTAGATGAAACATTATTATTCAAAGGAAAGAAAGTAAGAAGCGTGAAAGGAAAAACAAAAGAGAACAATCTCACCAGGTTAGGTGCTAAGTGCACCTCAGTTAAGGCCTCCCTGCAAATGGGCCAAACAGGGCATCAGCCACTCCATCACATCTTCAAGACTTAGCTCATCAAATCAGACGTAGTTAAGGCCCGCAAAAGCTTGTCAAACACCATAGCATGGGGCTCACAAGCTTGGCTATAAGAGAGCATGAGGATGAACATAACAAAGAAAGTTAGTGCTCTCTTTAATAAACCAAACGCCATAGAAAAATCAAAAGACAAATGAAAGAAAGTATTCCATATGATTTTTCTAGGTGCATCCACTAGGTACATGCAATATTAGTTAAGGGAGGCATTATACCCACTAAAATAACATAGGGACATAAAATTATCAACATTCCCACCAAGTATATTGAATATGTTACCCTCATAGCCCAAATCAACATTAGCATCGTAAATCATATAATTATCGATGGGCACATCGATCTAATACTCGGGGGAAGGAGAGGGCTATAAATACATCGGTGAAATGTGGGAATGATCAAGAGGATTAGGGAGAACAATATTATCAAAACCAAGGATAGGATACTCCTCATGCATAAACATATCACGTGACCCCTCCAAAGGAGTCTTATCTAGATCACACACCTCATCTAAAATATCTTTCAATTAAAAACATGCATCAACAACACTAAACCTAGTAACAAACCCAAAAGGCTCACTTGCCTCGAGCCTCGTGCACTGAGCTAAAAGAAAGGATGAATTATGTCAGGTCAGGGCAATATCAGTATTATCCTAGGGTCATACAAAGTAAGGTTGCGCATAGCATGTTTTATAAGGACACGAATTAGATTCATTGTCAGAAGAATTACACAAGTAACACCAAAAAGGGTGATAATAAGTCTAGCATAAAAAACATAAGGATCAAAGCATGAATATCTAGAAACACGATTAGTCTTCTCAAATTCAAATGAATCCCAAGCACTCCACTCAAGCAAATACCATGCTTCATCAACATTTTTACCTAGAAAACCCCAATACCCTAAAAGAGCCCGAGTTTTACTATTCACACCCTCATCAACAATATCCAAAATTTTTCATTTACCCACACAATAACCACATTGAGCAAGAAAGACATTTAAACGCTTAAAGTACTTCCAAAATAATTCATGCTCGAATTGGGGACAATGGAAAATTGCCATTGTTTTTTTTTTTCAAAAGTTTTTATTTTTTTAATTTTCAATTTTTGTAGGTTTTTTTAACAAATAAAAACAAATTGCTTAGTCAAGCCAATTGAAAAAATCCAATATTCAACGCTAGTCCCCTGCAACGGTGCTAAAAACTTGATAGGGCCACAAGCGCACGGTAGCGTTGTAGCAAATCAGGGTCATCTCCGACAAGGACTAGGTTGATCTATTGGACTATGTTCCCTCAAGATAGGCTAAGAAAATTTACCTGTGAGATTGAAATTAAACTAATATACTATAATAATCTAATGGATAAATATTCGAGGAATTAACTCAACCAAGGAATTACTCCGTTTAAGAATAGATAAGGAACTTTCTCTTTAATTAAGAAATTTCAAGACCGATAATTGAGATATCACAACCCTCTTTCAAGGCGGAGCGAAATACCTAAATCAAATCAATCGTCAATTCCCACATATTGTTGATTAGTCTAGGTTCATTAGACATCTAATTATAATTTTACGTCTCTCCATTGGTAATTCATTCTCACAAGATCACACAGTCAAGTCGAATCTAGTGATTTCGACATCAGATTTCACCCTTCAGTACTTCACTCAATATTTAATACAAGCAAGAAGGCGATCAAATTTTTTATAAGAAATTCAAACTCCAGACTTAATGAAATGAACACCAACAATTCAAAAGCGTACCAAATAATCAATTCAAGATATGGGCAAATGCAAGTTCAACATCACCCCCAAGAATTTAAACTACAAGTTAACATGAATTACATAATCTAGTCTATCAATCTAGAAAGCAATAAATCTATTGGAGAAAAGAGAAGAGAAGGGAAAGAATTGCTCAGCCCAAATGCGTGCTTGAATCCGTCGATTTGCAAATACGATTTTGCTTCCTCGTGAATCTCCCTCGTCTACTTACTCTCCCTCACTCTCAAACTGGAGTCTATTCTTAGCTAGATGGTGGAATTGAATGGAATGGAATAATGAAATGAGGCTAAAAACGAGCCTTTTATAGCAAATATGTTGCTGCCAAAACATAAAAACCGTCTGGAAGTTGAACGACCGTGAGAAAACATGACGATCCCGGGGAAAGGGGTCCATTGCAGAACGTGCCACCATGGACCATCCGTGGTCAGCACTATCTCGAAATTCTTTGGCTCTTATTTCTTTTCCACGGGCATGCCGACTTAGGGGCATCTATAGGGAGTCAAAATACACTCAACTAGGATCAAAATAAGCATAAAAAGGTCCAAAAACCTGTAAAACACATAAAAGAACCATACCCAAGCATAAAACAAAAAAGGACTGCATAATATAGCATAAAACACATAATTGTCCCTAACATGGTACAAAATGACCTCAAAATAGAGTGCACTTTAAGGACTTATCAAGCTACTATGTGGTGCATGCTCGGATGCCCCGCCCACTTGCTATCATGACTTTCCTTCATGACTTCCCGCCTGAGGTTGTCATATGAAGGAACATAGATGTGCTTACTCTTAGTAAGGATTAAGTCATCTTCAATCCAAAACCCCCCTTCATAAGATTAATGATTGTTTGGGCACGTGAGTCATGTTGGAGCCCTTCTTTAATGCGGTCCCAAAAGTTACTTTGAGGCTAGCTAATTTCGGTGAGTTCTCCCCTGCGGCTCAAAGCATCAGCTACCATATTAGCACGACCCAACTTGTACTTCATGGTATAATCGAACTCGGCTAGAAAGTCTTGCCACCGAGTTTGTTTGGGAGTAAGCTTTTTCTGAATCTGGAAGTAGCTTGTAGCCACGTTGTTGGTCATGGTCATGAACATGTTACCTAGCAAATAATGTCACCAAGTACAAAGACAATGCACTACTGCGACCATCTCCTTCTCTTGCACCGTGTACCACCTCTCGATGTCATAAGTTTTCAACTCTCAAAAGCAATGGGATGACCCTCTTGCATCAAGACTCCACCAGTAGCGAAGTCTGAAGCATCAATGTGTAGCTAGAATGGCTTGTTCAGGCCGAGAAGTGCTAAGATCGGCTCCTTGGTAATTTCCTTCTTCAAAGTTTCAAAGGCATGTTGGCACTCTTAGCCCCATACCCATCCTCTTCCCTTCTTCAACAAGTCAGTGAGAGTGGCGGGAATAGCGGAGCAGCCCCTAATAAACCGTCGGTAGTAGTTCACCAACCCAAGGAATGATCCCAACGCGGTGACTTTAGTGGGTGGCTCTCATTCAAAGATGGCCTTGACTTGTGTCGGATCTATGCGTAGCTTGCCCTTACCAATGATGTGATCCAAGAAAGGAACCTCTTCTTGTGCAAAGGAGCACTTCTCCTTCTTGACATAAAGCTCATTATCCCTTAAGGTTCGGAACACTTACCATAAGTGCCCCACATGCTCTCCATGGTCTTGGTGTAGATGACAATGTTATCAAGATAGACAACGACAAAGCAATCGAGGAAAGGAGCAAGTACCTTATTTATGAGAGGGAAAAATATGACCGACGTATTAGTGAGGCCAAAGGGCATGGCAAGGAACTCGTATGATCCGTAGCGTGTCACATATGCCGTCTTTAGCTCATCTCCTCAGGCTATATGGACTTGGTAATACCCACTCCTCAAGTCAAGCTTGGTAAAGTACCGTGCATCCCCAAGTTGGTCAAAAAGATCATCGATGCGAGGAATGGGATACTGATTTGTAATGGTGATCTTGTTAAGTGCCCGATAGTCAATGCATAATCGAAGTGATCCATCATATTTCTTTTGAAATAAGACCGGTGTACCATAAGGTGACTTGGAGGAACAAATGTAGTCGGCATCAAGTAGCTCCTTTAATTGCACCTTAGCTCTTCGAGCTTCGGAGGTGCAGTGCGATAAGGGCCAAATACGGGTGGTTTTGCTCTAGCTCCAACTCAATAGCATGGTCCACCTTTCTTCTCAAGGGAAGCTTCTTGGATAACTCGACGGGCATGACATCTTTGAGCTGTTCAAGCACCTTGTGGATCGCCTTGGGTGCTTGCACCTCCTTGGACTCCTCCTCTATATTGAGGGTGGCAAGGAAAGTAGGCTCCTTCTTCTTGATCCCCTTGGAGAATTGAAGAGCAGAGAGCATTTTGTCTTCATTATCTCCCTCTTCATGGGAACAACACAAGGTTGCCCTGCCTTCATAATGCATATGGTGTTGGTGTAAGGGATCAAGAATGCCTTCAACGTGTTCAGAAAGTCGATGCCTAAATAGAACTTCTTGTCATCCAAAGGAGCAATAATGATATTGACCTTCCTTTTCCGCTGACCGATTTGGATTTGGGCTCCACGAGCAACTCCATCTATCAGGAGACTCCATGCATTGACTCCTTTCATAAGCCTCTCTCCTTATAATAAAAGAGGCAAATCTCATCAGTAAGCTCCTTGGCCATGTAGACCATATCGGCTCCAGTGTCTAGTATTACTTATAGTGGCTTGCCGTTAATGATGGTCTTCACATGCATGTGTCCACGTGGTTACCTCTCCACCTTCGTGTGGATCGCGTTGAGTAGCTTCATAGAAGCTATCTTCCTCTCCTCCTTGTGCCTCTCATTGTCTTGGACAACAGCAGCAAGCTTTTCCCGTTTTGTACACTTGAAGACTCGGTGACATTCATTCTATAAGAAGCATGAGTGCTTCCTCGGTTCCTCATCCTTCTTTCCCTTCCCTTTGTCCCTTGGTGAGGATGGCTTGTTGCTCCTAGGAGACTTATCCCGGTCTCTCCCACCTTTACCGCTGCCACTTATCTTCTTATTTTGTCCCTTCGAGGACTCCCTCTTGAACCTTATGACGGTCTCGGCAGTGGCGATCACGGAGGCGAGGTCTTACACAACATGTATCTTAAGCTCCATGCTGGCCCACCTACATAGGCCATCAAGGAAGCAAAAGAGTGCATCTTGCTCTCCCATGCTTAGAATTTCCAAGAGAAGCTCTTAGAACACCTTGATATGCTCCCGAACGTACCCTCCTTGTGTTGGAGACATCTTAACTTAGTCCTTGCTTCATTTTTGACATCCTCGGGATAGAATTGCTTCTTAAGTTGCCTATTGAACTCATCCCATGTGTTGGTGGGATCGGATCCTCTATAAACGTCATCACACCTATGGTGCCACCAAACAAGAGCAATGTCTTTAAGTGAGAGGGTAGTTACTCACCTTTTGAGCATCATCCTCGATGTCCATTGCCCTGAAGTAGGCCTCAAGTCCTTATAAGAAGTTATCGATCTCCCTTGCATTCCTAACTCTATGAAAGGTAGGAGGTCTTGGGCCATTCCCTTTTGAGCGATGGGTACATGGACGGACCCACTATTGGCCACCGTGACTATGCATAGCTTGATTTGTGCTTCAAGAGCCTCGACCCTTGTCTTGTATGCCTCAACCTCAACCTTACAAACCTCTTCCTTGACCTTGTAAGCTTGAAGTTCTCTATCCTTGGTGGCCTCGAATGCTTGATGGGCTTGGAGTTCCTTCTTGATGTTGGCCACCATGAAGGTAATAGCTGTTTGCATCTCGCCACGATGCTCTTCCATGTCTCCCTTGAACTCGAGCTCCTCGATGCGTCTATCCTTGTCATCCACCCTACCTGTTAGGGCTGACATGGTGGTGTTTATCTCAGCAAGAAGTTCTTCGACAAGGCCCATCACGTCCTTACCCTTCTTGCCACCTTGTTAAGGGTTGGCATCGGTCACGCTTGAAGCCATGATCTCCCAGACGAGGAACCTGCCTCTGATAGCAACTATCACGAGCTGATAATTCACACAAACTCAAACCCGTATGGCACTAGCAAACTCATTTAGGACCCTTCCTTAGTTTGCTAGTAAGCCTTAAGTGATGCTAACTTAGACTTGAGAAGCTAAGTAAGCACACACATGCTCAAGAAAATATGGAGGGTTTGGGAGACTGCTTTGTATTGCACTTTGGAATGGTTGTTGTACAAATGAGCTTCCCATGGGGGTATATATATACATCCACCTCCTCAATGGACGCTAGGAATCTATTTGATTCTACGACTAAGATCGTACATGCAGAATATTCTGTACAAATATTTAGGATTCTATACAAGTGTGGAATTGTGTGGAACCCTCTGGGACCCTCTAGAACATACTCTAGAGAAATCTAGAAAAATTTAGGGCATTTTAGAGTATTCTAGAGCGGTCCGTAACAATATACATATGCATATGCACTTGTGTGTGTGTCTCTCCAAGTCCCTCTTATGGTGTATAACTTTGATTTGCTTCTTTTACCCTTATGTTTATTTCTGTCTGCCAGCAAATAGATATAATTGTTATCTTTACTCCAAAATTTTATCCATACCCTACGTTTTCTCTTCACCATCCAATTTCCTCTACCCAACAACCGCTTCTTTTTCTCGCACCCAATTATGTCGTCACAATCATTAGCTGGAGAGTAATATACTGAACAATCAATTATATTGACTCTCTAACTAAATTACCTAAGAGATATAACTCATTACTCAAGCATATTATCATAGTTCAAAGATAAAAATAAAAATTATTGTAGATGTGTATGGAGTAGTGACTACTTTTTTGTTAACATTTTTTATTAATTTAATTTTTCACATGTCAGATGAGAGAATATAAAATTTTTATTGTCTTTTAAAAAGGTTGATAGGAATTGATAAAAAATTTTCAAATTTAATTACAAATTTTTACAGTTTAGCTTTGCCTTTTTGGGGCTTACTCTTAGTTTTTCCAAATGAAGGACATGTACTGTGATGATTTCTCAGATACTGAAACAATAGAATGGAAGAAGTTGTTTTTAAAGCTTAATTTATTATATTTTGTTATGATGGAATATTGATATGTGTGTACTTAATTAATTAATTTTATTTTATCCCATGACAAAAACTTTTTCTCTTATTTATAAGGCTATCAGTCATAACTTCAAAAGATAATTGTCCAGCTTATTTGTTCGAAGAGTGATTGCTTCATTCATTTCCTTTACCATTGCATTTATTTGTTAGTCTGTATGTTGTATTATTTTTTTCTCTCATAATTGACTTTTATTCCTGTGGATCTTTAAAAAAAAATACCTTCTAAAGTTTCTTTGAGGTTAAATTGCAGACGGAATCATCTTTTTCCCTGTAGTCTCCCTATATAAGTTTATATTATATACCAATTTTATCTATAAAGTCAATATCATTTATTCCAAATATGCAGTTTGTTTATTAGTCAATTGTAAGAAAATAGTTGCATGACGTCAGGAAAAAGAATAATCCCCTCTTTGTCCGTTAAACTAATCCTGAAACCCTTACATAATTCACTTATTTCTCTAACTACTCGCTCTCGACTCTTCGTATTTTCTTTTTTTTATTTGATAAATTGAAAATTTCTTACAACATCAGGTTAATAAATTGATTGCAATACAGTTTTTGATTCTTTAGATATGTAAGTTTAAATGACTTTGCATTGGATTTTTCTTTATAAACATTTACATTAGTAAGAATTCATTTTTGTTTATTGATTAATATAGAAGATGTCTATTGGAAACGGTCTCTATATGTGTTAGGCAAGATTTTATCTCATAATATTATTATTTTGGTAGCTTTCCTATTCTTGGTGAGATCGTGATATAGCTTAACTTCCATATGAAGGCAGGGTAGCTGTGGGGTGTAGATTTTCTAGGGCAATGCATGTATAAATTGTGATTGTAACTATGTTTGCCAAGGGACAAGAGAAAAAGGATGAGATGCATGAGTAACCTCCAGAATACATCAAACACTTAGTTGTTTATCAGAATACTTTGTTATTTTAACATTAAGATGCATGAGTAACCTCCAGAATACATCAAACACTTTGTTGTTTATCAGAATACTTTGTTATTTTAACATGGTATCAGAGCCTTGAGGCTTCTTGCCCAAATCCCAAGTCCTAGTCCTAAAATCAACCATGACAGGCAGGCACAGACGAGGAGGAGGAAGAGAAGCAGCCCACCCTACAGTCACTGCCCGCGCTTGGTCTAACCACGATGCATCTACTGCATCAGAACCAGTGGCCACTGAACCTGCACAGGTACACATTCCTGGTCTGACCACAGAGCAAGTGTAGCGACTCATGAATCTTCTTGACACACCAAAGAATGGTGTTGAAAAACTCACAGGTAAAGTAAATTGGATGCTTGACAGCGGAGCATCGATGCATATGACGGGTGATAAGTTGTTAGACCAACCGCAAAGCATAAGACCTGTGCTTATCGCTCTTCCGAACGAGACTCAAACTATGTCAAACAAGCAAGGAAGTGTGGTTCTAGGAGAAAACCTAAACCTAAAACATATGCTCTTTGTGCCTAATTTAAGTTGTAACCTTGTTTCTATCGCAAGGATCACCAAGGACATAAATTGTAGCGTGACATTTTTTTTATGATTGTTGTGTTTTACAGGACCGTACTTCGAGGATGCTGATTGGTATGGGTGAGCAAAGAGATGGGGTCTATTACTACGATGAGACACCATTGAGGATTCAAGGTAATGCAGTAAGAACTAGTGAGCTTTGGCACAAACAAATGGGTCATCCTTCAAGTGAAGTCATGTCTTTGTTTGCAAAGGAATTAGGTTTTTCAGATTCCGTTAGGAAGAAAAGTGATGTGTGTGATGCTTGTTTTCGGGCTAAACAAATTAGAAATCCATTTCCTACTAGTGATAATAAAGCCAGTGATTTATTTGAGATTGTTCATTGTGATATTTGAGGCCCATATCGAGTGCCCTCTTCATGTGGAGCTCATTATTTCCTGACCTTGGTTGATGATGCTAGTAGGGCAGTGTGGCTGTATTTGATGAGAGAAAAAGGTGAAGCAGGAACCCTTCTAAAAGGATTTATTTCGCTGGCCAAAACACAATTTGGCAAGCAAGTCAAGGTAGTTAGGACGGACAATGCAACTGAATTTAAATCCAGGCCTATGAAGAGTTTTTATCGCGAAGAAGGAATTATACACCAAACTAGTTGTGTAGATACTCCTCAACAAAACGGAAGAGTAGAACGCAAGCATCGGCATATTCTAAATGTGGCTCGGGCCCTACGTTTTCAAGCCAATCTACCTTTAGCTTTTTGGGGAGAATGTGTGTTAACGGCGACATATTTGATCAATAGAACGCCAACTAAGCTTTTGAACGGAAAGACTCCATATGAGGTAGTCTTCAATCAAAAGCCTTCATATGATCATGTTAAAATTTTTGGGAGTTTGTGTTATGCTCAAAATCGTGCCAAAGGACATGATAAATTTGCCTCGAGGAGTAGGAAGTGCATCTTCGTAGGATATCCTTATGGAAAGAAGGCATGGAAGTTATATGATTTGGATACTAATGAGTGTTTTGAAAGCCGAGATGTTGTTTTCCATGAAGATATCTTTCCATTCCAAGAAGAAAGTGATCGAAACCCAACCAAAGCTGAAAACAGAAGCTGCCCACTTGCCAAAGACTTCAGTTCTGGGTTGGTGGAATTTTTTGCTGAAAGCAACCAAAACGAAGAGGCCAACCGAAATAGTCCCAGCCCAGTTGGAAGCAAGGGGGGCGATAGTAGCGACGCTGGCCCAGGGCCTAGCACAAGAGATGGCAGCGGCGCTGGCCCAAGGCCCTGCACGGACGGAGCCGGAGCCAAAGTGGGCCATGAGCCTAGCGAGAACACTGGTAGTAGTGTTGGCAATGAAGCCAGGCCTGCGGATGATGAACCCAGGCCCAACGTCGATGCGACTGGACCTAGACGAGCCCAGCGTGTGCACCGAACACCAGCTCATCCAGATAATTTTATCTGCTACACCGCTCGACTTATAGACCCTATCTCTATGCTACACCACGCCAAAAGGAATCCTCAGGTATGCGATACCCATTAAAGAATTATGTCACATGTACAAAATTTTCGTCCTCTCATCAACAATTTTTAGCTGCTATTACTAAAGTTACAAAGCCCAGATTTTATCATGAAGCAGTCCAGGATGAAAAATGGAGGAAAGCTATGTCTGAAGAAATTAGTGCCTTAGAAAAAAATCGCACTTGGACCATTGAGAATCTTCCTTCAGGAATGAAACCTATCAGTTGTAAGTGGGTTTATCGAGTTAAGTACAACTTTGATGGGACCATCGAACGCTACAAAGCTCGTTTGGTAATTCGGGGTGATCACCAAGTTGAAGGGTTCGACTACGACGAAACCTTTGCACCCGTAGCGAAGATGACAAGCGTTCGATGTTTTCTGGCTGTGGCCATTGCCAAACAATGGGAATTGCATCAACTGGATGTTAATAATGCTTTGTTGCACGGGGATCTTGAAGAAGAAGTCTATATAAAGTTGCCCCCAGGATTTAAATGTGAAGGTGAGAACAAGGTTTGTCGCCTTAGGAAGTCGTTATACGGACTCCGCTAGGCTCCAAGACAGTGGTTCGCCAAGCTCTCCTCAAAACTGTGTGAGTACGGTTTTGTTCGTTCTTATGCTGATTATTCATTATTTACTTATCGCAAGGGTGAAATTTTCCTGGCTCTTTTAATCTATGTTGATGATATTGTTCTTACCGGTAATAATACTGAAGCATGCAAACAATTCAAGGCCTACTTAAGCACATGTTTTAGTATTAAGGATCTGGGGCCATTGAAATATTTTTCGGGCATTGAGGTTGCCCGTGGATCACAAGGTTTATTCCTTAGTCAACGAAAATACGCATTGGAAATTATTGATGAATGTGGTATTTTGGGAGCAAAACCAATTGATTTCCCTATGGAAGAGCATCATAAACTTGCTTTGGCATCAGGACACTTGCTGGAAGATCCTAGCAGATATCGAAGGCTCATTAGACGCTTAATCTACCTCACTATAACCAGGCTTGATCTCACTTATGCAGTTCATGTTCTATCACAATTTATGCAAGCTCCTAGAGTGGAGCACATGGATGCTGCATGACGCATATTACGCTACTTGAAAGGAACCACTGGACAAGGAATTCTAATGTGAGCAGACAGTAATCTACAGCTTGTAAGATATTGTGATTCTAATTGGGGGGCACGTCCTGTCTCTCGCAAATCCATCACCGGTTATTTCATAATGCTTGGTGGATCCCCTATCTCCTGGAGAAGCAAGAAGCAGATTACAGTTTCTCGCTCATTAGCTGAAGCAGAATACAGATCCATGGCTTTTGCAACAAGTGAATTGGTTTGGATAAGATCTTTTCTCGCATCCTTGGGTATTTTTCCTTCCCCCATGAAGCTCTTTTGCGACAGTCAAGCGGCATTGCATATAGCACGCAATCCAGTCTTCCATGAGCGAACGAAATACATTGAAATTGATTGCCACTTTATTCGCAAAAAACTTGAAGCAGGCATTCTTACCCTCTCTCATGTTCGTACTACACACCAACCTGCTGACATCTTCACCAAAGCACTTGGGAAAACTCAATTTCAATTCTTGAAAGACAAGTTGGGCATTGTTGATTTACATGCTCTAACTTAAGGGGGGTGTTAGCGAAGATTTTATCTTATTATATTAGGCAAGATTTTATCTCATTATGCTAGGCAGAATTTTATCTCATAATATTATTACTTTGGTAGCTTTCCTATTCTTGGTGAGATCGTGATATAGCTTAACTTCCCTATGAAGCTAGGGTAGCTGTGGAGTGCATATTTTCTAGGGCAATGCATGTATAAATTGTGATTGTAATTATGTTTGCCAAGGGAGAAGAGAAAAAGGATGAGATGCATGAATAATCTCCAGAATACATCAAATACTTTGTTGTTTATCTTAATACTTCGTTATTTTTACAATATGTGCAGTCATGTACATAGGGGTAAGATTATCTATATCTGGATCTCTCCAAACTCCATGAAAGTAAGACTAACACTGGGAGTTCTTCTGGTTAATATAGAAGATACAAAAATCTAAAGTTAAACTACATCAATTTTCATACCTTCATTGCATCAAAAAAGAACTTTATACCTTAATTATTGCACACTATCAAAACTTTTCAGAACTTCGATTCAATTATTCATGATTTCATCATAATTTATGATATTTCTTTATGAGTTCTCATTCTTCAACAATACTATACCTACTAATTAATAGGTCGTTATTGATAACTTATATTAATCAATTTTTAATAGTGCAGAATTTATTTCATACACTTATGGCATGACTTTTATTTCATTTAGAATGTAGATATTTATTTCTATATATATGCATTGCGTATGATTTCAAACTAGTACATAGAGAGAGAGAATGGTCGCATGCCAACCTATTTTTCTCTCCACCATTTAGCCTGATTCGCGTTGCTCCTTCCTAACTAGTGCCGACCCAGCCCATGCACTCAACCCGTCCCTTATGTTCAGCAACCTGCCTTGTAGTCTGGAAGCCCATTGTGGGTCTGGTCGCCATCTTCCCAGCAGCAGTAAAAATAAAAGAAGCGGGTCACAGGCCTGGCCCACGTCCATACTTCCATCTTGGGGCTTCTTCTCCGCATTGTCATGCCCAGCACTTACGTTCCGGATCAGCGTTTCGGACTACCCTGTTTGTTTGACTCAACCCAGCAAATTCAAATATGTGGTAGCTCCCATCCAACAGGTTGATTGCTAATTTAAATTAGAAATACGCCGGAAGGTGGCGTAAGCTCATCAGCGATTAGGTAGAAACTGGAAAGTCTAATGCACAGAAACTGTCCGGAATTCGGCCTAATTAGATTATGATGGTGGGTTATCAACATGATTTGAAAAATTGGTGTAATTAGAAAACTAGAAATATTAGTTCACCAGAAAAAAATACACAAAGATACCTTAAGATCTTAGCAAATTATTTTAAGGATTCTTAGTTTTTAAAAAATAACTATAAAATACCTTGACTTATGAGATAACTAACAGAAAGAACCCTCAAAGTTCATGAAACTATTGTCAGGTCCAAATCTTCTATTTATTTATATGTCATGCCCTTAACTTTTCATATTTGCATATTTTACTCCAATCCTTAAAAACTTAGTTTTTGGAAAATTTTATTTTGTGAATGTGTAATTCCACTCACTAGTACCACTTGAAGCCCTTTTGATATGGCAATAGAGTCAGATGACCAAAACTAATTAAGCTACTTAAGCTAGTTAATAGCTAATTAAGCTAATTAATTGTGGTTAATACTTGAATCATCTTCTACTTGTCCTACACTCAATTATTCTCATATTGTTCACACTCCAGAAGGAACTACTTCAGTAGCACCGCAATTAAACTATATCACTGATATAGTTTTAGAATTAAAAGTCGAATTAGCAAAAATTAAAACTGAATTTAAGGAGATTAAGAATCAGTTTTCTATAATCCATCATTTTTTAGTTAATAAGATTAGACATAATAAAAAATCCGGTTTAAGTATTAGTACTCCATTTTAGCATAATTATCTTTTTCAAAACCAAAAAAAAAAAAAAAAATCCATTCCCTTTGCATGGTATAAAAATCCAAAAAGAAGTAGGAGACAAATCAACTGAAAAATCATTCGAAAAGGCAAAGAAAGAAAAAGAGAATGGAGTATAAGCAGTGTAATCTTGAAGAATCGCAAAATATATTTGATGAAGAATGAAACCCAGAAGAATTAAACAAAATCAATAGTTGACAAACAAGATATATTATCTGATGATAATGGAGAAACAAATAATATCCAGTTAGAAAAAGAAATATATCAGTAGTGGAACCTAATTAAACTAAAGGATCTTAATACTGTACCTTTAGAAGCAGTTAAAAAGAAACTGGATAAAAAATATGGTAAAATGGTATTTGACGATGAGATCAATGAGTTTGGAGAAAAACTCAACATAGATAAAATCGAGACCAATCTAGTTAACAATATAATTCCTAAACCTAAATAATATAGTGGACCTTCTAGAAGAAACACCCATTTTATGAGACCTCGATACGTTCCAACAAGATATATAATTAATTTTTAAGGAAGACTACGAACTTTGAAGAGATTGGCCTTACCCCTATTAGCTAAACACGATATATCTTAAATATTGATGGAGCTCATAATAGAGAAGAAATATTTGAGCATTGAAAAATGGGAATGAATAGTGCCTTGAATTTAAATACTACATGGACTGCAGGAAATTTCTTAAATTATATTGAGTATAGTTTTTCTGGCACTGTAGATGGCTGGTATGATTTATTAAAGAAGGACAGTAAAAATGCAATAAGAATGATAGAAACACTAGCTACAATGTTGAAAAACTTGTAAGAAAATCGAAATTGAATTTATCAAAGCTAAACATGATTTTGAAGAAAAAGCTAGAAAATTGCAAAGAAAGATTAATAATATAGAGTTGCGGAATATAAGATATTTGGAAAACTACATTGCTAAATTTAGTCAACATTATTACAAAATTGGGCATAAAAAAAGAATCTTGGTATGTTCTATGAAAAATTACCATATCCAATAAATTCCATAATTAATGAAAAGTACATTCTATGGCTTGAAAAAGTAGATGTCATTGTACCCTAGGTATAGGAATCTCTTACCTAAGAAAATTGGTCAATGATAAATGCCTTGACCTCCAAAACCAAAAGAAAATGAAGAAATAGTTTCTACCCTATTGGGATTTGCCTCACCAATGGGCAAAGGAATGTAAGAGAAGAAGAAAAAGAGAATTTTATAAGAAGAAGAGCTTTAACAAGCAAAGAGGAGAGAAATATAAAAGAAAATATTATAAGAAAACAAGCCCTACAAAACGAAGATTTTTTAGAAAAACCGCTTATTGTCCTGCCCAAAAAAACAACTACCAGTGTTGGGCATGTAAAGAAGTAGGTCATTATGCAAATGAATGCAAAAATAGAAAGAACAACAAGCTTATTGAAACTTTGGATAGTCTAGACTATTTTGAGCTTAGCGAAAAAGAAGTATGATATCTAACCTTGAAAAATAACAAGGGAATTGTCGGAATCATATTGGACGATGAATATGAAGAAAGTGATTATGAAGAAACCAATCATATGATGGAAAGTAGTTCAATCAGTTTAGCAGATCATCAAGGAGATACATTCATTGTGTTTAATGAGAATGAAGAAGTCAAACAAGATTGGGTCCCTCCCATAATTCACAAAGACATGATCTATAAAAAATTCATCTTTCAATCAAAGTGTAATACCCACCTTCGTTGTTTTTACGTTAAGTTGCCTGTCTTGCTTTTTACGTTATGAAATCATGTTTTTAGTAACCGTGTAACTTGTTAACGATTAATTTCACTAAAAAAGAACGATTATTTGATTAACGTTATTATTGATGCTACTTATTTTTAAAATATTTGAATCAACGCTAAACCGAGTTTTTAAAATCGTTTTTCGTTTTACTTGGTTGAATCCCAAAGTTTAAACTGAAATGTTGATTGTAGGTCGTTTCAGTTCGGGTTTAGCCTAGTCTTTAGCAGGTACGGGATCGGGATTCAGTTGAATGATGTTATTGAGTCACCAAAAAAAAAAAAAGGAAATTGAAAAGGGGGAAGGGGGAACCGAAGTCGGGCAGAACCCGACCCCCCCTGCACGCTCTCGCTCTCTCTCTCTGCCACGCTCTCTCTCTCCCTCGCTCTCTCCGGTCACCGGTCGCCGCCTGGTGACACCACCGGCCTTCACGTGTCGCCGGCGAGAGGAGGAACCGCCTGGTCCCCTCAACCACGCGTCCCAGCCACCCAATCCTCCAACGAACCTCATCCACTTTGCACGGCCAGTTACCCACGCGTCTCCTTCGCCAGAACCGGCCGCCCAGTTGCCGTTAACCGGCGGCCCACCTCCCTTTCGGCCTCCCCTCTAAATCTGGGGGTCGAATTCGACCCCAGACAACCCCAATTGCGACCATAACGCAAGTTAGGGTTTTGGGGTTCGGGCTAGCCGAGTTACGCGCGAAGGGCAGGCTGTTGGTGTTCGATTTTTGGCCTCAATTCAAGCTAAATTGCGTGTATCTAGCGTGAAATCGAGGTGGGTGTTCTCGCCTCCTAAGTTATTATTATTTTCGAAATTGATTTTCAGCAGATTGATGTTGCATGTCAAGTTAGGGTTTGTTAAATTTGTTAGAAATGTCAAGAAATTAGCTATTCATGTTTAGGTTCGATTCATTTGGTTGATTGATGCCTGAGATTGTAATTCGAAGTGAATTAAATGTGTTTAGCATTAATTCGAGTCCATGAATGTAAATCATGCTTGAGATATCAAAATCGAAGTTAATTTTAACATATTTAGCTTCGATTCGAGTTAAAGAATTATTGTTTAAAAACGGAATTAAAATCGAAATGAATTTAGCGTATTTAGTTTCAATTCGAGTTAATGAGTTATTGTTTAAAAAGGAATTAGAAACGAAGTTTGTTTGATATGTTTAGCATCGATTCAAGTTAATTAGTTGCTGCATGAAAAAGGATTACAAATGAAGTTAGTTTAACGTGTTCAGTATCGATTCAAGTTAGTGAGTTAATGTATGAAAAAGAATTAAAATCGAAGGTGCGTTAACATCCTTAGCTTCCCTTCGAATTAATTAACCAATGCGTGAAATGAGCTAATTTCAAGGTTAATGCAATGTGTTTAGTTTCGAATCAAGTGGATTAGTTATTGCATGTTAAAGGAATTAATCTCGAAGTTATATAAACATGTTTAGCTTCAATTCGAGTTAACCTAGCTAATGCATGTAAACGAATTAAATTTGAAGCTATTAAAATATGTTTAGCTTTAATACGAACCCTTTTTTTTTTAGCACATTCATGCTTAGGAAGGTTACTCAAAATGTATCGGTTATGTTTAGAATCAAATTATGTTTGATTTATTGAATAAAGTATTGTCGATTCGTGAATAAATGTGGCCATATGAACGCTTGTTGTAATGCACCGCTGAATGGTGTTGGTTGCTCAGGTAAGGGCCTAAAGTTCACTCCCTTTTTCATAAGCTAATATGATAATATGTTGTGATTAATAAATCGATGAATCGAGTTGGTAGTTGGATGGTTTGAGGAAAGAATCATGAGCGTTCGAGGTCTTGTGGTACGGTGCTTGTGAGGAGGGAGTTCGGGTTGTGAAATTACCGCAATCGTGTGGATTGCGAGGCCATGTGTGGCTTATTGTGTTGTTGAAATGATTACGAAGTGTTTAAATGTGATATGTGTAATCCCTTTTCCTTGTGTGTTTTAAATGTAACATGTGGGTGTGAGGGTAATGTTTTAGCAAATGACTTTTCATGTGTTTTAAATGAATAATAGCCATGTCTAGTAATGAGCTATGGCCTATTTTAGCTATCCAAATAGTGTTTGGAAGGAATCCCTAAAACGTTTTTATCAAAAGGGAGATGGGAATTATACGTTGAATGATTTTATTGTTTGAAATGGAAAATTACTAGCCGTTATGGCCGATACGCTTTAAGTGGCTAAGATAATGTGCTGCGGACAATATGATATGATGTAATGTTAACCTAGGGGATAAGTCCGGATAAACCCTAGAGGCCCTGACGAGGGCTAATGTAATGGTCCGATATGTTATATGTAGCCATCCCGGGAGTAAGAGCTTAAGCGTGAGCGTTAGGTCTCACTATGGGGTCGAGAATAGTTCTCACCCAATCAGCACCCTGTAATGATCTTATGCCAGAAGTACTTTCGTACTAAGTTAAAAAAAGCAATTGGCCTTTGCCATTTTATATGTTTTAAAGAAAAAGAATGTTTTATGGGCCCAAAGAGGCCGCATGGAATGGATATGAAATGCATACAAGGGTCGTTTTACGACGAATGCGAAATGTAAACTCTTTCAAAAGATTGAGAACCTCAAGGTTATGAAATGCTTTCAATGTGCAAAGAAAGTTTCATTGCCGATTTAAAGAAAATGTTCTTAAATATGATGAATGTGGATTCTTAGCCTGTGTATTAAAGGAAAGCTTTCAATGGATGCATTATGAATGATTCTTAAGTATGGTTGAACGTGGATTCCAATCTTATGTGGCATCATTCTTATCCATAGCAAATCTGTCTGATTTAAAGTGTACGAGATGAGAAAGAAAGTTATAGCACGTTGAAAATTCTATGAATGAAGGCGTCTCTTCCTAAAAGAATGAACGTTGATATGTGTTTATGTGTGCGATATGTATATCATATGAATGAAATGCCAAGAAAAGTGTATTTTTGAAAAGGGAAAACCTTATATACACATCATATGATTGAGGGTTCATGTGTAGTTCAAATGGAGTATTAGGAAGTTATGTTATGAAAAGAAAAGATCCTTATACTTAGCCTTCGATACTCACATGCCTAACTGCTTGCTAGTAAAGAACTCCGTCGTTGAGGAACCTAGAAATATGATTGGGTGGTCGAAGTGAAGTTTATGTTTAGTGATCCTTCCATAAAGGTTCTATGAATATCTATTATGATAGTAAAGTATGGAAACGTGGTATGTGACTAGTAAAGATAGTATTGCTTGCAACGGTTTTGGTTTTAAGGGGGGTTGGGGGACACTCACTGAGCGTGTGGTTGCTCATCCCATTACTCTTTCCCCTTTTCCCCAGATTTTCTTTCTGACAGGAAGAAGTTGAGTCAGATAAGCCCAGAAGGAACCTATTGTTGCTTACAAGGAGTCGTATGTGCTCATTGGAAGGGATCTTACGTGTTTAATGAAGTCATGTAATGTACTTGTAGTTTATAAAGGTCTGTAAATGATTATTCTAGTTCATGTATTGCATATGGTATAACGGTCGCTCTATATGGCCGCTTGAGCCAACCATCAAGTTAGTTAGATGTCTTCTTGATTTAATTTAGCTATGTTTAGGGATGTAAATCTTAATACTCCGGTATTGTTAACCGTTGAGTTGTATCTTCTATTTCTTCTTTATTCATGAATCAATCTGGTTGGTGTACTCCGAGCGAGTGGCTCGTTGAGTTATGAACTCCGGCGTGTGGCCGTTGAGCTATGTTTCAAATGTTTGTGCTTTCGTTGATTTACAGGGACTTACTGTAAGGCTTTTAGCCTGGAAATGGTCAGTTTTAGGGGGAACTCTGCCCACTTCGTCCCAGGATTTAAGTAAGAAGTTAGGAAAGCGTAACGCTTCTGGCCTAGGGGCTGGGGGTGTTACACAAAGAGTAAGTAGGTATGTGAAATGATGGAAGGATATATAGAAAGAAAAGACTATGAATATGATCTAATCTCATTAATTAGGAAATATCCTTAAGCATAAAAAAGATAGAAAGTATAGATATATCTATGTTAGAAGTGTCTAAGTGCAAATTACTTCTTTTAGTATTATGGCAAAGATATTGACTTTTATGCTTTGCTATGTGATATCAGGCATACAAAGTTTAATAATCAAGTTATCATAGGGATTAAGACCAATTTATGCAATGGATCAGTATGATTCAATTGCCGACCTAGATATTATGCAAGCCTAAAAGATAAATTTATCAAAATCTTTTTATCCCTTACAATAATAACAGTTGGGATGGACATGAAAAGATGAGGATACCCGCTAATGATATTTTGGAAACTAATCTACAAATTAGATAATACCATATAGCTAAAGATTAAGGTAACAATGATAGAGGTAATTGAAAGTCCTACTCCTATGCAAAAAATTCAACGGATAAAATTCAATCCACAGGAGATAAAAATCGACAGGGACTTGGATATCTACCTTTGCCAATCCCACAAAAATCAATAAGAAAATGTAATAAAAATTAATGAGAATGATAAAATTATCATTAAACCCCAATTATTAAGAAGCACGAATACAAGATCAAAATGGCGAGAAGGATCTTCATTAGCTAGAGAAGAGCTCAAGAAAGATGATGTAATTAATATGACCAGTGAAATGAGTAGAATGAGTTTTAAACCTGCAAGACACAGTGTATACTGAAGTATAAGTCCGATAATTCATATTCTATATGTAATTTGCTCCTTCATTTCGCCTACTTTTAAATCTTTGAAATATATTTTTATGAGTAACTAATGCGCAATTTAGATGATTTTTAGGTGAGAATTAAACAGACAAATTTGGGATGAAGCTGATCAATTTTAATTAAGTTAACCCAACCCCAAGCAATGTTCGAGCCCAACCCAGCAGTAAGAAAAAAACAAAAAAAGTCCAGCCCGAAATGGGCCAGTTTTGTGTGTGGACTAAGTACTGAAAACACCAACTGAGGCCCGCCTCTGCAGCTCTCTCTTTCTTCAGTTCTTCAAGCACATGGGCCTGTTCTCCTCGGGTGGCCTAGCTAGCGCCCGAGTGAAGCCATCTCACCATCTCCCTCACTCTCCTTCTTTCTCCAGCGCCTCACTTCTTCAAGCCTGTGGGCCTGACTGTTATGGCCCAGTTGCGTGTTCACCATCACCATCATCATGTGGGCTTGCTATCCTTATTTCTTCGCGATCCAACCTATTCCGCGCAGCCCAATGGCCTGGTCAGCTTGCCTGCCCATTCTCCTCTCACCCCCATCCATTTCGGCCAATGCCTAGCTCTTTTCGACGGCCCAACGAATCGCTTCAACCCCAATATGCAGCTTTCTCCCTTTTTCTTGTTCCAAGTGGGCTTGGCCCAGTTGCCTAGTGTAACTAGCGAGACAGCAGCCCATCAGCCAGATCAACCCAGTTGCTTCATCTTACCAAAGTGCTTAATTCTTTACATGTATCAATTATTAGCCTAGTCAAAGCTAATTAATTTTGATTAATTGTTAGCTTAAGACTGGCCCCTTTTCATGTAATATAATAACCAAGAATTAATTGAAATTATTTTTTTATTAATTTTTGGGTACCAAATAGGGTTGAATTTCCACTATAAAAGGGGTTAAGGTTGGAACAATCTATTCATCCACTCAAACATCCAAGCATCCTTCTATTCTCTCATCTTTCATCTTTTAATTTTTTTTAGAAAGTTTTGCCAAGCAAAATCATTTAGGTTGAGGGGTTTAAGGGAAAATAAACTTTGTTAGCTATTTTTTTCTTCTCTTCCCATCTCATTTATGAGTCAAATTTAAGAGGGTGTGCTTAATTAGATTTGTAATTGAGTACTAATGTTTGGGTGTGGGAAGTGAAATATACCAAGTTCAACGGCGTTTTCACTAACGATGGCCAGCTAAACAACTCTATCTTGGATGAAGATGGATCCTTGATAATAATATTGGTACTAATTTCTTTTAGGGTTATTTTTGTCTCTTTAGTGGCATAATTTTGAGTTTATATTTGATCCTAACTTATTTATACATCTTAATAGTATTGTTTAATCATGTTGATTACAATAGTTTAATTTGCTATCTCAAATGAATATTAGACCTTGTAGACTAATATGATATTATGCAGTTGGGATTAAAATTATAATTGTTAAAATTAAATAATTTATACTAAAAATTAGATGAGTTATGTCTAAAAGAATGATTCATGCTAAACCACTTGATAAATAATCTCGTTTGACAATTAAAATCATCTTTTTAATTTATGAGCTAATGCTTGTAGCTTAAGTTGAACAAGAGATAAATTGAAGCCCCATTTGAATAATTAATTCAATATTTGCATCAATGGTGAAATTTAAAGTCCTAGATCATTCCCTAATCTGATTTCTCTCTACTTGAGACATTTGCTTTTCGTTTGCTCCTTTAATTCATATTGATAATCAAACTCCTTAATTGACTTATTCTTTATAATCGAAAAAGTTGAAATTTAAAATCACTATTATTTCTCGTGCGATCGACACCCTATACTCACTAGTCTACAATTAACCTTGTGCACTTGCTAGTAAAAAATGGTTTTAGAACTAAACATAAAAATTCACATCAGAGTGTAGATAGAAAACTCATTGGGTATAAAACATGAACTGTTGGTGAGCCAATCTACGAAGATGAGTTAGTAAAAATATAACTATAGAGATATGCTATGAAGTTACCAATACAAATCCTAATATCATCTACGTACCAATAAATGTATGTTTAGAAGGATATACTAGATATGAATTTATGTGAAAAAGAGGTAAGAATCCTTTACAAGTAATAATAACATAATGAGCCGTAATGAAGCTATAGAAAGGTTATCTCCTAAAATAGGAGGAGTTCAATGCATTGTACTAGTTCTATGGGCTACTAATCAACCCTCTCATAATATGATTATTTGAAATAATTTTCAGAGACTATATTCTCTATGTACACAAACCATAAACCAAATAATATTCACAACAAATGATTACTCAGTTCCCATTGATAAATTAAATAAAGCTTACACTCATCAAAAGATTGAATTTACACGCAGCCAGTGTGGTGAGAAGGTAATACTTGCACAACGTGAGATAGCACTAACAATCTTACTATTTGAGTTATCTATTAATGAGCAGATTGCTAAATAACAAGAGTAATTACATAAAGAACTGTACTATGATAATCCTCCAAAATTTTAGGATAAAGATAAGGTATTTGCAGATTACTTTATTAAATCCTAACACTATTATCCAAGTCAAACAAATGGTGTATGCACACCAAAATATCCAAGAATTTGATACGCAAATCAAAGAGCTGTTAGATAAAGGGTTAATCAGAAATAGTAAGAGTTTTCATACTAGTCCCGCTTTTATGGTAAGAAATCATCTTGAGGAGAAAAGAGGTAAAGCTAGAATGGTAATCAATTGATAAAAACTTGACGATGATACTATTTTTTATGTTTATTATATTCCTAACCAAGCATTCCTTTTCAATAGAATTTAAGGAGCCTCTTGGTTCTCAAAAAATAGATTGCAAAAGCAGATACTGGCAGATAAAATTAGATGAAGAGAGGATTCCTGTAATTGCTTTTAGTGCCGCTTAAGGATATTATGAGTGGATAGCAATGCTATTTGGTCTTAAAAATGCACCCCAAATATTTCAAAGAAAAATTGATAACATCTTCAAAGACCTTAATCCCTGCTACATAATTTACGTTGATGATATCGTTGTCTTTTCCAAGACCATAGAACAACAAAAAGATGATGTCTTAGTTGTCACCTAATGATGCATTGATCATGATATTATTCTTGATAAGAATAAATGCATTTATGCTGAATCAGAAATCGAGTTTTCAGATCTAGATATAAAAGCTAGATAGATCATCTTACAAAAGTATATTCTAAAAAAATAGAAAATTTTCCTTAAAAGATTGAAGATAGAGAGCAATTAGAGAGGTTTCTTAGATGTCTTACCTATGATTTAGACTTCATTAAAGATCTAGCTAAATTGAGAAAACCATTACAGTAGAAACTCAAGAAAGAAGTAAGTTGTACATAGACCCGTAGCAATTCAAAGATTGTTTAGAGCTTCAAGAAGACGTGTAAAATCTTCCTATTCTTAATTTTCCCAATGAAGGTGATGATTTAATTCTTGAGATAAATTCCAGCAATAAGCACTGGAGTGTAGTACTCAAAATTAAACAAGGACAAAAACTATGCAAATATTGCAGTTGAAGTTTTAATAAAACAGAATGCGACTATCCCACGATAGAAGAAGAAATCCTTATAGTTATAAGGGGAATCAAAGAATTCTGAATCTTTTTAGCCCCAAAGCCTTTTCTTACTAGAACCAATTGCAAAGGAATACTTGGTTTTGTGAAAAAGAATTTATTAAATATGTAAGTGTAAGGGTGACTCCTGCGTTAGCAGTTATTGCTTAACCAATTTTCCTTCTCTATTTAACATATACAGGGATCGAAGAATTCTCTGGTAGATAGTTTAACTTGAGAACTCATCAATGGTGATCTTCAGAGCAAAAACCCTGCCGGAAAAGGAGGAAATCCAAAATGAATTGCCATCACTACTAGAACAGGATTTTCCTTCTTGTAGAATCCTTGTGGATATTTTGGAATTCCATACAAAAAGTAGATCCTGCTTTGGTCTGCTGTCTTCTGCCTATCTGATAACACATAGATTCAGCCTTTTAGAATTACAAATGAATTACCTAAGGTATATTATGATATTCAAGAAAAAATAAGTTTTCGAGTTCAAGAAAAATGGTTGAACGGTTGGTATGCAACCTACATTAACTACTATCATAATTATTCTTATGATATTTGCAAATCATTTAGTACTATGATTTTCTTTCTGGATAGATCAGGAGTTGGTTGTGTTAGATTTCTAACAAATTCAATCTCTCTACATGACTCCATCATGAAAGGTAGGAATATGAAATGGTAGCTTACCTCATGAAAATCCCAAATCTAAAGTTCCCATTCTTCTTAAGACTAACTAAGTTTTAATAATGCATGTTTAAAAAGATCCAGTGGATTCTCACATCTCCAAACAGTCTTACAAAATTTCGCACATCAAAAGTTTGTATGTCGAGTTACATTACATCGTAATTGAGTATAAAAATAGAAAAGCCAAACTAGCCATTTATCTTTTATTTAATTAGTTGATTTAGACGACTTGAATGATCAATGACATAAATGATTTCTAGGATAAGAAGAAGTAGTTAGTGATGTTGCTTTCAATAAAAGAAGTTTCGCAGTAGGGAACACTATACAATTATACCTTATGTCTTAAATATTATACTTTCTTTATTAAAGTGTCACTATCCTTTAAAGTATAAAGCTTGATTAGTGGCTACGATATGAGATAGGAAATGAAACAGATCCGTGCTTTGCCTGATCTAACCAAGGTGTGATTGACATTGACAATCTCTATAAACTGGAAGCTAGAAGAACGTCAGGGTTCAGCACCGACTAAGTTCAGATAACGACCAAAAGTCTCTAATTAAGTTTATTATTTTGCTAAACATAATGGGCCTATGATCATAGAAAATATAACATTTATGATATAAGTAGTATATTGTAATAACTAATACCAGTACAGCAATTATAAAAAGTTAAATCATTCAAAATAAGCTTCTTTCTTAACAGAAAGCCAAAAATAGCAAACTACTAAGGCGCCCCATTTGGACCAAAGTTGAAAATGTCTAAAAATTTTGGAAAATGACCTAAGAGTTTGTTGTTCGAAAATATAGGATATCATGGTGTTATTTTCAAAAGTTCTGGGAGCTAAAAGTTGATGTCCTAAAACTCAGGATAGCCGAAAGTCATTAATTTGGCTCAGGCGTTAAGAAATTTGTGCAATTAGGAAAGTATGGGGCATAACACCCCATATGTACATAATTGACTATTTGTGTTCTCATCAATTAATATCATCATCAATTAGTAGTGATAATCCAAATGATTGGGGCTTTACCGCTGTCCAAAAAGGACAAGGCTTGAGTTAGAGATAATTAAACATAACTAAGCTGAACATCGTTTCTATCACAGGACATTTGTTAAAGCAAACCATCAAACCAATATCAACAGTTATTAACGATCTCATAATTTGCATTAAAATATAGTATCTCTTAGCAGAATACTTAGTTCTAACATCAAAATATCTCATAGTACAGTGCTCAAAACATTTCAGCACTAAACATCACTATTCCTTTTTGACATTTCTGCTCACTTATCTTCTCCAGTCAGCCTGCCAACCGGAGAGCATTTCCCTAAAACAAAACATGAAAACATTTTGAATTATGAGCCAGAACTCAGTACATGCATTACTGTGTTGTTAAATGCTCATGGAAAAACTGGTTGGGCCCACATTACAATTCATTTTAATTAAAAACAGGGAATGAGATGCATATAAAACTGCTTTATTAATTATTATATGATAGTGAACCCCTGGTAACTGTTACGATCTGAGGATAGGTGCACACCTGCCGAGCCAATCAAGGGGCCTGGCCTAAAGTCGCGCGGGTAACTGAAGGGCAATGCCCTGTAACTGAAAACTGATGTGGTCACCAATTATGTGACAAACCACTGATTAAACTGGTTCATTGATATACTTACATAAATATTATAATTTTGATAAATACGTGTTGATTTCTAAAGATACAGATAATGAATGTACCTGGTACTTTTAATGAGATTCACTGAAATGGGATTGTGAACAAAAGGGTAGGAAACAATAGATTAGGCCTTGATTCTATACAAAAATATCATTACAGGAACATATAGTTAGCAATTGTATTTACATAGCTAATATTTTAGCAAAGGAAAAGTAAGAGCATAATAGGGGCTTAGAAAGAATGACCTATAACTTAGTCTTTCAATCTCCGGTTGAGACGTAATACCCCAATATCGAAAGCTTACGAAGTCCTAAGAAATGTTCATTTAGAACATCAAGTATGATTCCCACCATAGGGTTCGAAAAATGGGGCTAGAACATAAGTATGCCAGTTTTGGTCTAACCTGCATAGTTCTGGTAAAGCGGCCATAACTTTGTCCACAGAACTCAGATTAAGGCTATTTAATAGGGATTTAAAAGATAACACACTGATCTATCTACCACTAAAATCACAATTTTTGGCTGGGCCGATCATTACGAGTGTGCTGGAAAATTTTCCCTATTTTCTGCCATTTCCCAGCGCCCATTGTCCTAGCTTTCTCCCCTCTTTTCACAGAAACCCTCGTCTAAAATCAATCCCTAAAATCATGTAACAAAGCCTTGGTCCTACCATCACCATGTAAAACCATCATACATAATTTCACTTCATAATCATATACATCAAAGATTCATTTTTCAATCAAATATACGCAGATACCATGGTTGATATTAAAGGAAACTAAACCTTACACAATCATTAAAACCCTAATTTTTAGCCAAATAAAATTCATATTAACTCCTCTAAAACCATCCAAAACTATAGCAACTCCATCATAATCATTAATAATACTAAAGATCACGAAATCAAATTCAAATCCATCCATAAACACGGTTTTAACTTTTCAACCTCAACCTTGACTTACTATCCAACTTATCTAACAATTAAAACATCCAAAATAACATCTAAAATAGCTCTTATTCTTATTAAAACTTCATGATCAATAATCAAAACAACTAAACAAGAATAAAACTAAGATAAAAATCAAAACCAATAACATCAAGATTAGGGTTTACTCACTTTGATGCTTGCAAGCAAGAGGTGTATGTAGTGTGAGGTGTGGAAGATGGTTGATGGAGGTTGTGGTGGTCGGAAGCAGCCTTTGGCTGGTCAGAACAGTAGCAAACAGTAGCAACTAGCACGGGTGGGGGGTTGGCCGTGGGGTTAAGAGAGAAAAGAGGACGATAGGGGGTGTGTTTGCCTAGCTAGAAATGAATGGAAAATTTACTTGGACGATTTTATTCACCCATAAAATAGCTTTTTGCTAACCATGGTTAGATTTAAATCATGGTAATTAGTTAGGTTAGTCAAGCAAGCTTGTTGCATTATGATTGGCTTGTATAGTTTGGGGCCTAGGAAGGGAAGTAAACCGTATGTAACTAAATTTTCGCAGCTCGAAATTAAATTTTTACGAGGTTATAAAAATAATAGTATTAATAATAATGATGATAATAATGAATTCTTAAATTATAATTATCGAGGCATACTATCGATTTCCCTGAAATTTTACGATAACAAGAACCCGAATTGCAAAAAAAAGGCCCAAATGATCTATATATATATATATATATATATATATATATATATATATATATATTATTCTTTTCACCGAAATGATTAAATGCGATAAATAAACATGAGAAAATCTTTAACATGAAGTAATTAAATAAATAAATATGATTTAGGGTTAGGCTATGACAGCCTTCCCCCCTTAAAGAGTTTCTCCCTCGAAACTTATGAACTTTACCATATGATACAAGATTACCTCAAATAAATACGGGTACTTGACTTTCATTTCTTCTTCGGCCTCCAAAGTGGCTTATTGGGAGGTATGGTTTGTCCAAAGCACCTTGACTAGAGGTATCTATTTGTTGTGCAACTGCTTAATCCTGCGATCTAGTATTTGTACTGGTCGCTCCTCATATACTAGATTTTCAGTGATTTCAATAGGTTCAGATACAATGGTGTGGTTCGGATCTGGAATATACTTTCTGAGCTGAGAGATGTGGAACACGTTATGCATGTGTTCAAGTTCTACACAATATGCTACGGGTTTCAACTTTTTAATGATTTTATAAGGTCAGATTTACCTTGGACTCAATTGACCTCGTACTCCGAACCTTTTGGTACCCTTAGTTGGCGAGACTTTGAGAAAAACCTTATCGCCTACTTGAAACTCCAGAGGCATTCTGTTCTTGTCCGCATAACTCTTTTGCTGGCTTTGGGCAACCTTAATATGCTCTCAAATTCTTTTTATTGTTTCAATGATTTCCTGGATCATCTCGGAACCTATGATTAATGCCTCATCCAAATCACTCTAGCATAGCAGGGTTCTACATTTTCTCCCATATAAAGCCTCAAACGGGGCAATTTTGATAGTGGATTGATAGCTATTGTTAGAGAAAACTCCACCAAAGGTAAATCGTCTTCCCACTTCCCTTGGAACTCCAATACACAAGCTCTTAACATGTCCTCTAGAATTTGATTCACTCTTTTAGTTTGCCCATCTATTTTAGGGTGATAAGAACAACTAAAGTTCAATTTGGTATCAAAGGGTTTTTGAAGTGCTTGCTGAAAACGAGCCTAGAATCTTTAGTCCCTATCTGATACTATGTCTAAAGGGATCTCATGTAGTCAGACTATCTCCTTAACATACAACTGAGCTAGTGTTTCAACTCCCTAAGTATCCTTAATTGGCAGAAAATGGCTCGACTTGGTAAGTCCGATAAACTATGACCTAGATAGCATTTTTCTTCAAAGTAGAAAGGGGTAAACCTATAACAAAATCCATTGAGATCAAATCCCACTTCCAAGTGGGGATTTTTAGGGGTCTTAGCTCACCTAGGGGATGCTGATGTTCTGCTTTAACCTTTTGGCAGGTTAGACACCTGTCAATGTATTCTGCAATCTTCTTCTTCACATTATTCCACCAAAAGTATTGTCTCAGATCCCTATACATTTTGGTGTCTCCTGGATGCACTGGGTAACAAGTATTGTTGCTCGCACCAAAAATAAGTTATTTTTAGGGCACTTTTACACCTGTTTTATGCTCGTTTTAATCGTATTTTAAAGGTTTTTATTTGATTTTATTTTATTTTGCAGGTTTTGAATAATTTCAGAAAAATGGCCAAAAATGCGAGAAAAATAGTGGAAAATGTCGGGAATTGAAGAACCGGTCCAAATTACAGTGAACCGGCCCAAAACAGAACTGAACCGGTTCAGAAGAAAAGGAAAAAAAACCCGGTTCAGTGAATTAAAACACCCCTCCCCTTTACTTTCTCTCTCCTCCCCACTTCGTGTTCCCAACCCAGAGAACCCAGAAACCCCGAGTCCCTGCTTCATCTCCATACCCACCATCTCTGCCTCGCTCCATCTCTCTCATCTTCCCTTTCTCTCTCCTCGAACCTCCATCCCGCACTTCACGCTGCAAGTGCCAACGCATCTTCCAGCCAACACCATCTTCGCCATCCACGACAACCCCAAATCGAACGGCGAAGAATTCATGGAGTTCGGGTATATATTGAAGCTCGCAGACGCCATTGAGAGCTAGGTAATCTAGGGTTAGGGTAGATTTAATTTCGGTTTAGGTTTAGTTTGATTTCGTTTTTGTTTTCGTTTCAAGTTATTCGAAATTTAGGGTTTAGTTCAAGTTAGGGTTTCGATTTTTTTTAGTTGTTTTCAGCCTTCAATTTCTTGGAATTTTGCTATACTTTCGAATTTCCCAGTAGTAATTTACGATTGTGGTTTGATTTTTGCAAAAAAATTGGATGTTGGTTGTTGAATTTCGTTCGGTTTCTGCCCCCTCCCTTGTTTGGTCTGTTCTGCTTCGGTATCAATGGCGATTCCGCCATTGTTGGTTGGAGGGCTGAGCTGCAAAGCGAGGAGGCCCTATGTTGGTAGATTTTAGTTCGAATTTCCCTTCCCCGTTGCTGCCCTGCTCTGTTCAAATCCCATCCTATTTCGGTTCACCGTGGAGTTCAACTCAAATTTTCAGGTTGTTTCTTCCCTGTACTATCGTGCCCTGTTTCCCCCTCCCCTGTTGCTTGACTTCTCTATGTTTACTGCTCTTGCTTCCAATTTTCGGTTCCTGCACTTTGGAGATTAGTAATGGTTGATTGATACTGATTATTGATGATGGCTAGTGGTTTATTGTATTCGTTTACCCTTCCCCTGAAATTAGTCCTGTTTATTTAGCTTAGTTAAGTAGTCTTATGCTGCTGGTTATTGATGAATGTTTTGTGGTTCTATTACTTGCTGCTAATTGGAATGCTAATGGTGGTGAATGTTGGTGAAATGGTTTTCATAATTCCTGCTTCAGATTTGGGTTGTTCGAACTCTTCAAATTTGCTTTGATTGTCATGTTGAATGATGTTGTTAGCTCAATAATTTATTAATCTGAGTGCTTGTTTTGTTCAATCGGGAGTTTGGATGATCGAGTAGTTGAATTAGGATGTTAGGTAATGTTAGAATAACTTTGGAATTAGGTTGATTTATAGTATTTAGTTTTAGTGGCGTTTTGATTTAAATCGACAATGATGTTAGGATAGCATAATTTCGTGTTTTGTGACCTAAATCTTTTCCGTTGTCCCCGAGGATTCGACCCTCAAGTATTACAGCGAGAACTGTACGCTTGCGGCTTTTATTTAAACTCTCAATTTTTTTCCCAACAAGTTTTTGGCGCCGTTGCCGGGGATGACGGCAAGAGATTAGGTCATCTTTTTGTTTTTGCATATTGCTCTTTTCGTACTGTGTTTTGGTGATTTCATTAGTAGTTACTTAGTTGTTGTGATTTGTTTTAGTTGATTTCTTTATTTTGGTATCAATCGTCACTTATTTTAATCGTTTCTTCAAAAAAAATTCAAAAATCACAAAAAAATGGAAAAACTTAAAATCCAAAAACATTTGAAAAACTTGAAAAACACAAAAAAAAATTTTGAAAATCCAAAAATCCAAAAAACAATTGAAAAATTGAAAACCCTTAAAAATTGAATAGTTTTAAAAACTTAAAAAATTTTTTTTTTTCAAAATGCCAGTTTTTCATTTCCCGCAATATGAGCACGAACCTTTTTGGAGTTATCTTTCAAGGCTTAATGAATATCAGGCTCATCTGAATTATAACGTTCAAAAATGGGAAATTTGTGAGGTGATTATTGAAGGTCTAAATTTTGAGTCAAGGAGTTATATTGAATCACTTTGTCCTGGAGGTTTTCTCGAATTATTTTCAAAAACTCAAAATGAAGTTTGGGATTTCTTTGAAAAATTAGCTTGGGATACTTATACGTTTGAACAAGCTAATGAGACTTTTATATACCCGACTCATGGAGAGTATGATTTTCGTGCTAATTCTTACCCTTCATATCACTTTATGAATTCCTATGACTCATATAACTCTTATATTCCTCCTGTGTTGTGCGACTATTGTGAATCTCCTGATCATGATGGTTATACTTGTCCTTATCGTGAGTATATTGATGTCACATGTGCAAGTTTTGAAAAGAAGATTAACGATATGACTGAACAAATGATGGAGACTATGAAAGTGAGAATTGCTGAATATTCTCGATGTTTTGACAAAAATAGGAAAACTTCTAGTGAGATTGATTCTAGTTTAGGATCTCCTAAACCTGACATTAGTCTCTACGAGGATTTTGAACCTTCTTATTCTGCTAGGTCTGATTTGAATGAAAACATGTCTCTGCCTAGTTTAGAACAAGAAAGTGACCTCCTAAGTCTCTATTAGCAGACCTTGCACCTTGTACTGATTCACCCGATAACGTCATTAAAGATATTTTAGTCGATTTACCCACCACTTTGAACAACTTTTCTGAATTAGAAATGGGTAAACAATCTAATTTGGTTAGTGAGTTAGAAATAAGCATCACACCTGAAGTTGAGCCTCATGATTTAGATGATTCTTATGCTATTTCACTGGAGTTATGCGATGAGGTAACTGAACCCACTATTTTAAACTTTGATGATGATATTCTTTGTGCGGAATATGAATCTTCCTTATATGAGTTTGGTGTTACTGAAGGTCTTGATTTGGGTTTTCATATTGAATATGAAACATTCTCTTTTGATTCCATCATTCCTGACCTTCTATTTAAATTAGATGATAACATTCTGCATATAGAATATGAATCTTTTTGTGGGTTTGATGTCGATATGAGTTTGAATGAGGCTTTCTGTGCTGAATATGAATCATTTTCTGTTGATCCTATCCCAGCTGACCTCCTTCTTGAATATTGCAGTTCTCCGCTTTCCCCTCTTCTTTCTTTTCTAGACCCTCCTGAGTCTACTTTTATCGAATCTGAGACATTGATGCTTGATACTCCTTGTTCAGATCAGATTCGTGATGATAATGACATAAATAGACTCAAAGACCCCTTTGAACTGCAGGACTTGAATTTAGGCCGTCATTTAAGCTCTGATTTTCATATTTCCTTTAATTGGCCTTGTTTTGGTTCTCTCTCCTTCCCTCTTAGAGATGTGAGATTTCATTTAGATCATTCAGATCACTTTAGATGGTTTTTGCATTCATATAGTCATATCTTCATTAAACCATTGACTTGTGCATCTGATTTTACATATACACATCTCTCTTCTGATTATGCTGCGAGCTTTGATAAGCTCAAGAGAGCATTGAGTTGCATTGAATTTATGTATCTTATTTGGGCCCTTCTTTATATTTCTAACTATGTTCATATTTGTGAGGATTGTGCCCGATCGTTTGATAAGCTACTAAGAGCGTTGGTTGGTTTTGATCTGAGTAGCTGCTTGTGAGTTGTGATGGAATGGCTGATGCTCCATAAGCTTCATAGTTTGGGTACAACCTGCATCCAACCTGGTATGATCGTTCCAACCTTCTTCTCTTTTCCATTTCTTTTATTTCTTTTTTTGAACTTAGTTGTAGATAATTATGACTGTGAATATACGGGTGATCAATCTTAAGGAGCAATTTGGGAAATGTTGAGCCGTGTGGGCTATGATCACCCTTGGTTGTGTTATGATTCTGTGCATATTTGTTAGTTATTAATATCTAGGATTGTGATTAGTTGTAAATATTTAAGATTGTTTTTGTGTATGTTTTAGTTCATCTATTTGGTTTCCTTGATTATGTGTTTTGTTTCCTTGGTTATGTGTTTCGTCTAGTTTAGTAAGTTTTGGTTTTTGTTTGAATATTTTCCTTTTGTTCTCTTTTTGGTGTTTTAGTGACCTTGTTTTGGTCTTGTATTTTTGTTTTTCTTTTCTTTTGCCTTTTGCTTCGTTTTAGGTTTCTTTTGTGTTAGTTTGGGATTAAGTAGGTCCTTGATTTTGGTTTTGTGTTTGTGAATATGTGTGTTTGCTTTGGTTTTAGTTTCAATTTTGGCTTTATTTTGTGATTTTGTTTTCCTGGGCTTTTGTAAATATGTGTGTGTGTGGTTTTGTTTTGTTTTTGGTTTTGTTTTTGATTTTTGTGGTGTCCTAGTTTGTATACATTTGTAGTTTAGTGTGGTCTTATGGTTGTATAGCTGATGTTCTTCTTTTTAGCGCCTTAGTTCCCACAATGAGGACATTGTGAAGTTTTGGTGTGGGGGTGAGGTGTCCATTTTTAAAAAAATTTTTAGAATTTTTGAAGATTTTTGATTTTGTTTTCAGGAATGTTTGTACTTTTTCTGATTAGTTTGAATCCCCCGTACTTTGGTTATTAGCTTGTATATAAGTAGGATGTGCATGATAGTTCTTCAACCTCAAATGTGATATTCTAAGCACTGATTCTAACTTCAGTTGTTCATTATAGGTTGTGTGATCTAGTCCTTATTTATTCCTTCATCATTATCTTTAGGTCTTCGGTTTCCATGAATGATTCTCTCACTAGCTTGTGACACGATTACTCAGAAAAAAAATTTTGAAAAAAAATTGTATTATGAATAAGTATGAAATAAAGAAAAAAAGAGATGAAAATAAAGTTTGGAATGACAAGTATCCCTTTAAGGCATGCGCTACTGGGCGTTACCCTTTGAGGCACGTGCTACTGGGTGTTACCCTTTGAGGCAATATTGCCATTGGGAAAGCTTACGTCCAAAGTAAGTATGATAATAATGTAGTTGCGTAACTAAGTGAGATTGAGTCTAATTCTGGTCAATCTAAGCCCTAAGATGATGATACACTTACACACGAGCACCGGGATGGATTCAGAGCCTTTATGTTCAATGGGGTGAAAAATTAGTGCTTTGATGTCATTTAGGAGGTAGAGGGCTTTGAAGTACATTCTATATATACGCAGGTCAATAATTGAGTACATGGGTGATTTACTGATTGGAGATGTGTGCATATCTTTCCCAAATTTTGTACATATCAGTTTTGAAAAAAAAAATCCAAAAAGATTTTTCTTTATTTTTGGAATAATTTTTGTGGGTATTTCGCTTGGAAACCCTCACGAGACCTCACTCGTCCACTTGGGAGACTGAGGGGTTTAAAGGGCTTGTTGCATACGCTAAATGCAACTGTGATTCCTACGACAGTGAGTTAGGATTTACTTTTTCTTATTTTCCATTTTCTTTTAGTTAGTTTAGTTTTTCTTACTCGAGGACGAGCAAAATCTTGGTGTGGGGGTATTTGTTCGCACCAAAAATGAGTTATTTTTAGGGCACTTTTACACCTGTTTTATGCTTGTTTTAATCGTATTTTAAAGGTCTTTATTTGATTTTATTTTATTTTGCAGATTTTGAATAATTTCAGAAAAATGGCCAAAAATGCGAGAAAAATAGTGGAAAATGTCGGGAATTGAAGAACCAGTCCAAATTACAGTGAACCGGCCCGAAACAGAACTGAACCGGTTCAGAAGAAAAGGAAAAAAAAACCCGATTCACCCCTTCCCAGCCACCCGGTTCAGCGAATTAAAACACCCCCTCCCCTTTACTTTCTCTCTCCTCCCCACTTCGCGTCCCCAACCCAGAGAACCCAGAAACCCCGAGTCCCTACTTCATCTCCATACCCACCATCTCTGCCTCGCTCCATCTCTCTCATCTTCCCTTTCTCTCTCCTCGAAGCTCCATCCCGCACTTCACGCTGCAAGTGCCAATGCATCTTCCAGCCAACACCATCTTCGCCATCCACGACAACCCCAAATCGAACGGTGAAGAATTCATAGAGTTCGCGTATATATTGAAGCTCGCAGACGCCATTGAGAGGTAGGTAATCTAGGGTTAGGGTAGATTTAATTTCGGTTTAGGTTTAGATTGATTTCGTTTTTGTTTTCGTTTCAAGTTATTCGAAATTTAGGGTTTAGTTCAAGCTAGGGTTTCAATTTTTTTTAGTTGTTTTCAGCCTTCAATTTCTTGTAATTTTGCTATACTTTCGAATTTCCCAGTAGCAATTTACGATTGTGGTTTGATTCTTGCAAAAAAATTGGATGTTGGTTGTTGAATTTCGTTCGATTTCTGCCCCCTCCCCTGTTTGCTCTGTTCTGCTTCGGTATCAATGGCGATTCGGCCATTGTTGGTTGGAGGCCTGAGCTGCAAAGCGAGGAGGCCATATGTTGGTAGATTTTAGTTCGAATTTCCCTTCCCCGTTGCTGGCCTGCTCTGTTCGAATCCCGTCCTGTTTCGGTTCACCATGGTGTTCAACTCAAATTTTTAGGTTGTTTCTTCCCTATGCTATCGTGCCCTGTTTCCCCCTCCCCTATTGCTTGACTTCTTTGTGTTTACTGCTCTTGCTTCCAGTTTTCGGTTCCTGCACTTTGGAGATTAGTAATGGTTGATTGATACTAATTATTATGATGGCTAGTGGTTCATTGTATTCGTTTACCCTTCCCCTGAAATTAGTCCTGTTCATTTAGCTTAGTTAAGTAGTCTTATGCTGCTGGTTATTGATGAATGTTTTGTGGTTCTATTACTTGCTGCTAATTGGAATGCTGATGGTGGTGAATGTTGGTGAAATGGTTTTCATAATTCCTGCTTCAGATTTGGGTTGTTCGAACTCTTCAAATTTGCTTTGCTTGTTATGTTGAATGATGTTGTTAGCTCAATAATTTATTAATCTGAGTGCTTGTTTTGTTCAATTGGGAGTTTGGATGATCGAGTGGTTGAATTAGGATGTTAGGTAATGTTAGAATAACTTTGGAATTAGGTTGATTTATAGTATTTAGTTTTAGTGGCATTTTGATTTAAATCGACAATGATGTTAGGATAGTATAATTTCGTGTTTTGTGACCTAAATCTTTTCCGTTGTCCGCACGGATTCGACCCTCAAGTATTACAGCGAGAACTGCACGCTTGCGGCTTTTATTTAAACTCTCAATTTTTTTCCCAACAATTGTGAGCCTCCTCTCGGATTTGTTTCCTTAATTCCTCATTTTTAGGTAGGCACAAGCGATTTTGAAATCATATGGTCCCATCCTTATGTACTATAAAGCCAGGAGATTTTCCTTTCTCTAAATTTTGCTTCATTCTTTGGAGTTTAGGATCACTTTTCTGGTTCACCCAAATTTCCTCCACCATGGAAGACTATAAGGTAAGTGCTGATAATTGAATATGTGCTTGCCTATGGGACACTAGTTGAATTCCCAAGTCCTTAAGCTCTCTCAAGAGACTCAACTGAGTAATCACCATAGTGGTTGAGCTATGTTGTGCTTTTCTACTCAGGGTATCTGCTACGACGTTTGCTTTTCGTGGATGATATTGAATCTACAAATCATAGTTTTTAAGAAACTCAAGGCAATCACGTTATCTCAAATTCAGCGCCTTCTGGGTGAAGATATACTTCAGACATTGATGGTCAGTATAGATCTTGTATGGTACCCCATATAAGTAATGTCTCCAAATTTTCAGTGTAAAGACCACGATTGCTAAGTCTAGGTCATAGGTGGGGTAATTTTCTCATAAGGCTTAAGCTGTCGAGAGGAATAAGCTACTACCTTGTCTTCGTGCATCAGAACATGCCATAATCCGTTCTTTGAAGCATAACTATAGATGGTATACTCCTTACTTTCCACTGGTAGCGTTAGGATTGGGGCGGTAGCTAGTCACTGCCTTAACTCTTAAAAGGCTCTTTCACACTTTTCTGTCCACTCAAATTTATTCGCTTTCTTTAGCAGATTGGTCAGGGGTGAAGCTATTTTTGAAAGGGCCTTGACAAACCTTCAATAATAGCCCGCTAAATCCAGAAATCTTCTAATCTCAGTGACGTTAGTAGGCCTTGACCATTCCGTGATTGCCTTCACCTTCTAGGGGTTAACTTTGATTCCTTCTTTTGTAACCACATGACCCAAAAGCACCACTTCTTCCAACAAAAATTCACACTTCTTTAATTTGCCATAAAGTTAATGCTCCCTCAAGGTTTGTAACACCATTCTCAAATGATCAGCATGTTCCTCTATGTCCTTGGAATAGATAAGGATGTTATCTATGACCACCACTACAAACTTGCCTAGATAGGGTCTGAAGACCTATCCATAAGATCCATGAAGGCTGCAGGGCCATTGGTGAGGCCAAACGGCATTACTGTAAACTCATAATGATCATACCTGGTCTTAAACACTATCTTGGGGATGTCTTCAGGTTTAATCATAAGTTGATGGTACTCTGACCTAAGATCAATCTTAGAGAAGACTGCTGCTCCTTGCAGTTGGTTAATGAGTTATCTATTTGCGGTAAAGGGTATTTGTTTTTGATGGTGATCTTGTTCGGCTCTATGTAGTGAATACATGGTCTTAAGTTTCTATCATTTTTCTTTACAAACAACACTGGGGCACCCTATGGTGACCCACTTGGCCTGATAAATGCCTTCTATAAGAGCTTATCTAACTGAATCTTCAGTTCCTTAAGCTTAGTTGGGACCATACGATATTTTAACACCCCCAAAATGGTAATGGCATGATTTACGGAAAACTGCAGCGAAAGACTTAATGATAGAAGGTGCTACCGCCGTCCTGATAAGGACAAGACTCATTAAAACCATTTAATCTTGCAACTCAAGTTCAAATTACAATAGCTATTAAACTGAAACACTTCAAGATCAAAGTCCATAACAGTTCAATTTTTAATACAATCGGCTTAATCATACCATATGCTAAGTTGCGCTCTACACTGCACAAGTATATTGAATATAGATCCAACTTGACCCTGAGGTCGATCCCAACATTCATGCTCTACTGAATCCACTGTGAGCATCTGATGACTTCCAAAAGGGCTTGCCAAAAGGAGAAACATGTGATGCTTCATCACCTAAAATGGAAAACATAAAAATGATTTGAAAATGTGAACAAAAACTCAGTACATACATTCCTGTATTGTAAAATGAGCATAGAAAAACTGTTGATGGGTACCCGCTTTTGCAATTCATTTAGTTTGCAATAAGAATGAAAATGAAAGTAATATGGTACTGAATTGCTCATTATTATCTGGATGTGAACCCCTTGCAATGATATGATCTATACATGGGTATACACCTGCCAATCCGAGCAAGAGTTGGACTGAAGCTGCGCGGGTAGATGATGGGCTGATGCCCTATAGATGATAACTGACGAGGTCACAAGTTAAATGGCAAATCACTATATAAACTGATTCATTAATAAACTCATTAATAGTTGTAACTTGATAAACATATCCTGCTTTATAAAGATACTGGCAATGGACGTACCTTGAGTCTTTAAAAATGTCATCTGACTTGATAAAAGTTAACTGTTTCATAATTATCATCTAACTTGAAAAACATGTTCTCACTTGATAACGCTTATACATAACGGGGAACAATAACTAGGCCTCGACTCTGTTTCATAAATGTCATTGTAAGTATATGTAGTTAGTAAATGATCTTTACTCACATAATTGAGTAAGTAAATGTATGTGTAACAGAAATTGAGTAATTAAATGGTATACATAACTTGAGTATTTCAACATAACTTCAAAACTAAATTGGTGAAAGTAACTAAATTTGATATAAAGTAAATGAAAGTAAAATAGACAATAGTGACATAAATGAGATTACAAAGGAAAAGACCTTGATGGTGTCAATAAGGGAGTGGTTGTGGTTTTTTCTGAGATAGGTTGCTGATACGAGTTTAAGACTCGCTGATGTATAGCTTGGTCCATGATAACAGCGAGTACACTAGATTAGCTTGATAAATACGCTTGATACATTCTGAATTGAGTAAATAATAGAGGTTTGAGGCCAAGAGAGATATATCTTGGTTCAAAATAGCATAAACAGCAATAACTTGGTCTGATGAATATGGTTTTTGCGTCACAACTCTCCCCACTTCTCATATTTCATTCATAAATCTATTAGATATAGAATTCCACCCCAAATGAGTCATTGAACTCAATAGAAGCTATTAAACTCACTAAGCCTGGTATTTTCTTTGTAAAATCTATAATTTATTCAAAGCTCACAAACAAGCCACCAAATTGTATATTTATCTTCTTCTTTCTCATTACTCAAGCTAAAAGCTCCATGAAAGTCTATGAATATTCATTTCCCCCCCTAAAATAATCTTACTTGGCCTAAAATACACAAAATGAGTGCATGATCAATCTCCCTTAATGTTTTTTATTACTCTTTACACAATTACTCAAAATGCTTCCAAAAATCACCAAACTCAAAATACTCGATCAAAATTCATACGATCTTATAGGAAATTCGAAAATGATATGGATAATCGACAGTACAATTTTCAAAAGTTTCCTCCAAGCATACGCTGCATGGGAATTGCAGTAACAGTCTAATTTACCCCAAAGCAGGTCAGTTCGCTTCAAAAATTCATAACTTTCATTCTAGACCTCAAATGGAGACCTAAAACCCCAATATGAAAAGATCAAGAAGTCTCGAAAAACTTTTATTCACAACCCAAAATATGATTCCCACAATAGGGTTCCCAAAATGGGGCTAAAATATAAGTGTGTCAGTTTTTAATATGAAAAGATCAAGAAGTCCCGAAAAACTTTCATTCACAACCCAAAATATGATTCTCACAATAGGGTTCCCAAAATGGGGCTAAAATACAAGTGTGTTAGTTTTTAGTCCATTCTGCACAGTTTCGGTAAAATGACCATAACTTTTTCCACAGACCTCGGATTAAGGGGATTCAAAAGCCATTTGAAAGCTAACATCCTGAAATATCCACCCACCAAAAATAATAAGTTTTGGTTGGGCCGTGTATTATCAGTTTATTGCCAAAGTTTGCCCTGTTTTCTTGAAATTTCTAGCCTTCGCTGTTTTACCTTTTCCCTCTCTTTTCACACAAATTCTCAACTTAAACCATTCTTTAAAAGCATGTAAGCAAGCTTTGGTCCATTCCAACAGCATACAAAATCACCACACTCTAATTCACTTCATAATCATATCCAAAAGAGATCATTTTTCAATCAAATACCCATATAAACCAAGCTTAAGGCTAAATTAATCCAAACCATGCATTATTTGCCAAAACCCTAGTTTATGGCCAATTTGGACTCTCTCCAACTCATGTCAAATCACTAAAAATATCAACATAAACACCAATAGAGTAGAAGATGATCAAATTAAAGATAAAACAATCAGAATCCAGCACTTTAACATTAAGCTTGCATGATCAAATATTAACCCTAACCTAGCATGATCCAACCTCAACACCACCATGATCAACATCAAAATAACTCTTATTTCTTATCAAAACAACATGATCAAAGATCATAAACATCAAAACAAGAATCAAAGCTAAAATAAAAAGCAAAACCAACGAAAACAAATTTCAAGATTGCTCACTTTGATTGTAAATAAGTAGAGATGGAGGTAATGCTTAGTGGTTTTGATGATGGAGAATGGTGGCTAATGGTACTAGGATGTTGGGAGGGGTCGGAAACCACCAGGGCTGGCCGGTAACTGGCCGAAAACCACCACAAATAGTGGCTGAAAGCTACTGGATGTTTAGAGAGAGAGAGGAGAGAGGAAATGTTGTTTGTGAGATAAGTTATATTTGTTTGACTTATCTAATGGCTTGGCTGAGTTTTTAACTAGAAAAGCCACCTTTTTAGACTAACCATAGTTAAATTAACCACAGTAAGTGGTTAGATTAATCGGCAAACTTGTTGGGCTTCAAAACAGCCGAAATAAATTGGATTCGCGAATAAAATACTTCATAATGATGACGCTTTTGCATAACCCAAAATTAAATTTTTGCAAGGTTATAAAAATAATAATAACAACAATAACAACAACAACAACAACAACAACAATAATAATAATAATAATAATGATGATAATAATAGTAATTCTTAAATCATAATTATCGAAACCTACTATTGATTCACCCGATATTTAATTAATCAACAAAACTTGAATTAACAATCATTGAAACTTGAATTGCAAAATGGGACCCAAATGAAATATCCTCCAACTAGGATGATTAAATACGATAAATGAAAGTGAAAAATTTGAATGACATAAGATAATTCGATAAATATATAAATTGAGTGCAATTGAATTAATAAACATGATTTGGTTAAGCAAGTAACCATGAGTGATTAAATCCATAAACATGATAAATTAAATGAATAAACATGATTAATTAAATAAATAAATATGATTTAAATAAATAAATATGGGTTAGGGTCGGGCGATTATAGCATTCCCCTCTTAGAGAGTTTCGTCCTTGAAACTTATGACATTTGCCAAATGTATGCAATACTGCTTTAAAAAAAACACATGGGCCATTGGTTCCCATTGCTTCCCTCTGAAGAGGTATAATTTGCCCAATATACTCCAGCCAAGGTTGTCTACGTATTGTATAACTGGTTAATCCTATGTTTTAGTAGTAGATCTGGATACTTCCCACATAATAGCCTCAATGAACTCAATTACTTTGATTCAAAATTGATATTCTCTTTGAAAGAAAAAAAACTTTGTTATTAGTGAGGAGGTCCTCGCTACTGGTTCAACACCTTGTCCAGTAATGAAACCGTTGTATACCCTGATAAGTACTCTGATACTATTACGAGCAATAAAACACGGCATATACGTGTTCGGGTTCAACAAGCAGGTGCAATAAACAAGTTATAGGATTTAACCTTTCAATGAATTATAAGGCTCCGTGTAACTAGTCCCTCCTTGTCCTTGGATAGTCGGTCTCTTACTACTGTGATTAGAAAAGCCTTTTGAAATAGTTCATAACCCATCTGAGACTTTGGTTATTTGCTTGTTTTCCTAGCACAACCCTTTTGTCAACCTTGTATCACCTCAACATGTGCTTGAATTTCCCCTCTTAACACTTGATTGGGTTAGCTCTGACCTTATACTCAATGGTTCTTCTGGCTCACTCCAATATGATTAGACAGTACCTGAGATTATGCCCTTATCAAAATATCCTCATCTTATATTCCTAATGCATCACATGATCGCCCCTCATCAGGCTACTCAAGGATCTGCTCTCGGTCGATAATAGGAAATGAAATGACCATGATTAGGGGTAAGAGTGATGAGATTAGAAAAGGCTAATAAAAGAGAGATTATCATGGGGTGGTTAAAGTAAAGATAGCCATGAGTGTATCATGAATCTTGAAATATGATGCCATAAGAATTGTGATTTATAAATATGAATCATGAAGGATCCAATAAATAATCAACCAAGGAGAAAGATGGCATGGTTATACTGGGGTTTAACTGATGAATTGAAAACAAGATGACAAGCAACTGAGCTTCAACTTGGTGACTTTATAGCCACAAGCAATAAGATAAGTGCAATAGATAGATGAGATAAGTAATGATGCAATAAGTAGATAGATAGATTGGATAAGCAAAGTGCAATAGATAGACAAATAAATTGGACAAGCAAAGTGTAATGGATAGATAAATGGATTGGATGAGCAAAGTGCTAATGGATAGATAAATAGATTAAACAAGCTACAATAGGAACATGTCTTTACTCATATGAAGTCAATTCGAGTACAACAATAAGAGTAAATAGAGAATGCAGAAGTTTATTTATCAGAATGTAAGATATATGTGTGGGAGTTGAAGTCCAAAAGAAAGAGAATAAAGAGATTATGACCATCTCAATCACCCACACCAATGAGAGTTGAATTACATTATGAATTCAGAACAAGTTATACAAGCGCATTATTATGAGTAAATGAGATTTAAGGTAGATGTGTGAGTCGACTCTCAGGGGAACGAATTACAACGTATGATCATAAAATAGAGATGATGAAGGGCGAGAGCATGGGAATGTTGACAACCATATAAGTTCAACAAAAAATGTATTACACATTTAACAATGAGTTTGCAAAGACATGGAAGATCACGCTAATAGGAAACATTGGGTTGAAATGCAAGGGAGATTAAACAATTTTGAAGATGAGACAAGCAAACAAGAATTACTATAAATGGGTATTCTTGCAAAAGATAAATTGTGGTTGCATGGTTTAGGTGTGATATTCGAACCTTAAATCATTCTTGGAAAAGACATCTATTGTAGGCAGTAATCCCATAAATCATTTGTGCAAGGTATAGGGCATTTATTTTTGATTGTGATTTTGTTCAGCTCTCTACACGCAGTACACAACTATAAGATTCTGTCTTTCTTCTCTATATAAGCCTAAGGTTCCCCATGGGGACACACTTGGTCCAACATCCCTTATAATTCATCCACTGAGTCTTTAATTCTTTGGACTCTATTGGGGGTCACATGATAGGGGTTTTGAAAATGGATTAATCACCTTGAATTAGGTTGATCTGTAAATCAATGTTTCTTGGAGGAAAATAGTCCTAAAAGTGCTCAGATGAAACATCTCTAAATCCACCAACTGTAAATATGGATATGGATATGCCGAGTGCGGTTGACATATCATTAACATTCAATGCATTACTGACATGATAATTCACTTGCTAGCATAATGTACTTGGGGGGATAAATGGGGCTTTTCATCCCTAGGCCCGTAGAAATGCACGTTTAGCCAATCCTCATCTCTCAAGCTAACCTTAAGATTCTTACCAATCATCTTAGTTCTGTAAGTACACAGTCGGTTCACCCCATAATGATACCAAATCTGCCAATCAAACTAGATTGAATGTCTAGTGAACATGGTTCCAGCAATACTACTAGAGGCATGTGTATAAAAGATAAACATTCAACTACCTACTGGTCTCGGTAAATTAAGATGACACGGGGGTAATCTAAAATGCAAAGAGATGTAACCACAACATGAACTCTTGTAAAGATATTTCTTTATGGTGAGAAAGGACCGACATGTAAGCTAAATGAATGAAAGAACGAAGAATCGTAATGAAAGAGGCAAGGCATAGAAATAACCTACATATACAAGACATGCAGTTTATTCATGATGGTCATGATAGTGAAGTAAATGATCGATGTTATAATGAAGGACAAATTATCAAAGCGGCTTTTGAAAAGTCATACAGTATCCGTATGTGAGTAAAATGACGAAGATTAGGGTCAACACTACCAGAAGGAAAATTTTATTCATCTGCCATTTGAAAAGACAATACATCAAGATGAAGGAGTCAGTCTTATGACTGAACATGATGACATCCCTCAATAACACATTTTGCAGTAAATGGAAGTCTTGGGTAGGTATATAAACTTCAAAACTGCTGGCAGATGGAAATAGCATAAATCATTGTCTATCAATAATAAGATAGGCTGTGCTAGTGAAGAAAAGATTATCAAAATAACTGGAGTAATGACATGCCGTCATGGCCATGGAGTACTATGCCACCAAGACGTTACGGTGCTATAGAAACACGAACGATATAGATACATTTAATTGATGAAAAGGCATTCAATGACTGAGTTTAAAGCAACCAAAGGCTTTCCAAGCAATAAAGGAATAGTGCCCAAATAGAAGCAAGGAGTTAAAGTAACCGTCAGTAAAAATATGAACATAGTGATGGCTGAACTGGAAGTAGAATGGGTCAAATATGCTTAAGAAGGACTACAAATCACACAGTAATGCATATCGGGGATCATTATAGGCTCTTTTATGGAAACAGATAATTAAATGACTGTGTTTGTCAGGGTTTGAATCACCTATAAGAAAGGTTGCTCAGATGAGTTTGAAGAACTCCCCACAGACGACACATGAAATTTTCCATAAACACTCCATTATAACTCAAGAGAGTGTTAGCATCAAAGAAATGATGCCTCTGAACAATTCAAGGTAACTAGGGCAAAAATAACTCAATGACAGGAAGTAATGGGAATATTGATGAGGTAGGGTTTTAGTGTCAAGACCAGATAATTCCTATACATAGCAGCTTAATCTTACTTATACCACACATATAATGCCAAGTATCACACCTTAAGCTGCTAATTGTTATCACCATACATAGACACTCATTGTAGTGTTCATCTCATACAGGTTCACCTCAAAGATATTGCCCCATAAGGCATTTCCTCATCTAGAGGTTTACATCTAACTTGGCACTATATTAATCCTTTAAGAAGTTGCAAATGGCATCTCCACATCGGGTTTCAACCATATAGTAACACACCTTAATAAGACTCTCAAATCCTGGGGCAAAACGGACAGCGTTCCGCTTGAAAACTGACTAAAACCCAGGCTTAAAGCCTTACAATAGATACCTGAAATGGAGAGAAGTACTTCAATAGTTCAACAGCCACACGCCGGAGTTCATAACTCGATGGGTCACACACCCGGAGTTCATGATTGTAAAAATTTAAACAAATGAGAAAAATGAAACATACAATACAACTCCTAGATAAATAAGAGCATGCCTCACTAACATGTGACCCAAATGGTTCCACACTCCACTTTGCTAATGCTTGAATCTCAGGATATTGCCAAATGATTGAGTCACCCATATGAAAATGGTTCCTCCATATATGCCCATACATATAAACTTACAGGCAGTAGCTCATTTAATGGGTCCAATATAATTCATACACACTTTGATAGCTAACTCATAAATACTTGATAGCTGACAGTGGCCCTTATAACCCTACTTTGATACCAAATCTATAACGCTACCAAAATGCTAATGACATGATTTACGAAAAACTGCAGCGAATGACTCAATGATAGAAGGCGCTACCGCCATCCTGATAAGGACAAGGCTCACTAAAACCATTTAATCTTGTAACTCAAGTTCAAATCACAATAGCTATTAAACCAAAACACTTCAAGACCGAAGTCCATAATAGTCCAATCTTCAATACAATCGGCTTAATCATACCATATGCTAACTCGTACTCTACACTACACAAGTATATTGAATACAGACCCAACTTGACCCTGAGGTCGATCCCAACATTCATGCTCTACTGAATCCACTGTAAGCATCTGATGACTTCCAAAAGGGCTTGCTAAAAGGAGAAACTTGTGATTCTTCATCACCTAAAATGGAAAACATGAAAACGATTTGAAAATGTGAACAAAAACTCAGTCCTGTATTGTAAAATAAGCGTAGAAAAACTGTTGATAGGTACCCGCTTTTGCCATTCATTTAGTTTACAATAACAATGAAAATGAAAGTAATATGAAACTGAATTGCTCATTATTATCTGGATGTGAAGCCCTTGTAATGATATGATCTATACATAGGTGTACACCTACCAATCCGATCAAGAGTTGGCCTGAAGCCGCGCGGGTAAATGATGGACTGACGCCCTATAGATGATAACTGACGGGGTCACAATTTAAATGGCAAATCACTGTATAAACTGATTCATTAATAAACTCATTAAGAATTGTAACTTGATAAACATATCCTGCTTTCTAAAGATGCAGGTAATGGACGTACCTTGAGTCTTTAAAAATGTCATCCGACTTGATAAAAGTCAGCTGTTTTATAATTATCATATGACTTGAAAAATATATTTTGACTTGGTAACACTTATGCATAATAGGGAACGATAACTAGGCCTCGACACTGTTTCATAAATGTCATTGTAAGTATATGTAGTTAGGAAATGATCTTTACTCACATAATTGAGTAAGTAAAAGTATGTGTAATAGAAATTGAGTAATTAAATGGTATATATAACTTGAGTATTTCAATATAACTTCAAAACTGAATTGGTAAAAGTCATTAAATTTGATATAAAGTAAATGAAATTTAAATATACAACAGCGAGATAAATGAGATTACAAAGAAAAAGGCCTTGATGGTGACAATGAGGGATTGGTTGTGGCTTTTTCTGAGATAGGTTGCTGATACGGGTTTAAGGCTCGCTGATGTATAGTTTGATTCAAGATAACAGCGAGTACACTTGATTGGCTTGATAAATACACTTGATACTTTCTGAATTGAGCAAGTAATAGAGGTTTGAGGCCAAGAGAGATATATCTTGGTTCAAAATAGCATAAACAGTAATAACTTGGTCTGATAAATATAGTTTCTGCTTTACAACTCTCCCCACTTCTCATATTTCATTCATAAATTCATTAGATGTAGAATTCCACCCCAAATAAGCCATTGAACTCAATAGAAGCTATTAAACTCACTAAGCTTGGTATTTTTTTTGTAAACTCCATAATTGATTCAAAGCTCATAAATAAGCTCCCAAATTGCATATTTGTCTTCTTCTTTCTTATTAATCAAGCTAAAAGCTCCATGAAAGTCCATGAATATTCATTTCCCTCCTTAAAATAACCTTGCTTGGCCCTAAATACACAAAATGAGTGGATGATCAATCTCACTTAATCTTTATTATTACTCTTTACACAATTATGCAAAATGCTTCCAAAAATCACCAAACTCAAAATACTTAATCAAAATTTATAAGATCTTACAGGAAATTCGAAAATGATATGGATAATCCGCAGTACAATTTTCAAAATTTTTCTTCAAGTGTACGCTGCATGGAAATTGCAATAATGGTCTAATTTACCCTAAAGCAGGTCCGTTCGCTTCAAAAATTCATAACTTTCATTCTAAACCTCAAATGGATACCTAAAACCCAATATGAAAAGATTAAGAAGTCCCAAAAAACTTTCATTTCACAAATATAATTCCCACAATAGGGTTCCCAAAATGGGGCTAAAATACAAGTGTGTCAGTTTTTAGTCCATTCTACGCAGTTTCGGTAAAACGACCACAACGTTTGCACAGACCTCGAATTAAGGCGATTCAAAAGCCATTTGAAAGCTAACATCTTGAACTATCTACCATCAAAAATCATAATTTTTGATTGGGCTGTGCGTTACCAGTTTATTGCTAAAGTCTGCCTTGTTTTCTTGAAATTTCCAGCCCTCACTGTTTTAGCCTTTTCCTCTCTTTTCACACAAATTCTCAACTTAAACCATTCTTTAAAAGTAGGTGAGTAAGCTTTGGTCCATCCCAATAGCATACAAAATCACCTTATCCAAAAGAGATCATTTTTCAATCAAATACCCATGTCAACCAAGCTTAAGGCTAAATTAATCCAAACCATGCATTATTTGCCAAAACCCTAGTTTATAGCCAACTTGGACTCTCTCCAACTCATGTGAAATTACCAAAAACAACAAGATAAACACCAATAGATTAGAAGATGATGAAATAAAAGATAAAACAATCAAAATCCAACACTTTAACATTAAGCTTACATGATCAAAGATTAACCCTAACCTAGGATGTTCCAACCTCAACACCACCATGATCAACATCAAAATAACTCTTATTTCTTATTAAAACAACATGATCAAAGATCATAAATATCAAAACAAGAATCAAGACTAAAATAAAAAGCAAAACTAGCAAAAATAAATTTCAAGATTACTCACTTTGATTGCAAATAAGTAGGGATAGAGGTGATGTTTAGTAGTTTTGATGATGGAGAATGGTGGCTAATGGTACTAGGATATTGGGAGGGGTCGAAAACCACTGGGGCTAACTGAAAACTGACCGAAAACCACCACAAATAGTGGCTGAAAGCTGCTGGACATTTAGAGAGAGAGAGGAGAGAGAAAATGGAGTTTGTGAGATAAGTTGTATTTGTTTGACTTATCTAATGGCTTGGCTGAGTTTTTAACTGGAAAATCCACCTTTTTAGACTAACCATGGTTAAATTAACCACAGTAATTAGTTAGATTAATAGGCAGACTTGTTGGGCTTCAAAACGGTAAAAATAAACTGGGTTCAGGAATAAAACGCTTCGTAACGATAACGTTTTTGCATAACTCAAAATTAAATTTTTGCAAGGTTATAAAAATAATAACAATAACAATAACAACAACAACAACAACAATAGTAATAATCATAATAATGATAATAATAATAATTTCTTAAACCATAATTATCGAAGCCTACTATCGATTTATCTGATATTTAATTGATCAACAAAACTTGAATTAACAATAAATGAAACTTGAATTGCAAAATGGCACCCAAATGAAATATCCTCCAACTAGGATGATTAAATACGATAAATGAAAGTGAAAAATTTGAATGAAATAAGGTAATTCAGTAAATATATAAATTGAGTGCAATTGAGTTAATAAATATGATTTGGTTAAGCAAATAACTATGAGTGATTAAATCCATAAACATGATAAATTAAATGAATAAACATGATTAATTAAATAAATAAATATGATTTAAATAAATAAATATGGTTAGGGTCGGGGTATTACAGATATGGGACTTTGCAGATAGGTTGGACACTAGGGATTAATTCAATTCCAAAATCAATTTTCCTTTTCGGGGGTAGTCCTGGTAACTTTTCAGGAAAAACACCTTCAAATTCACAAACTACGAGAATATTTTCTGCTTTCTCTTCTTTTGTTTAGGTGTCAATAGCATAACACCAATATCCAATGCATCCTTGACATAACAGCTTACTTGCTTTCATAGCAGAAATCAAGGGTAAGATTTTTCCTCTCTCTGCCATAGGAACATACTTTTCTCCCCTTTTCATCCTTCAAAATAACCTTAAAATCTTCACAGTCAATCTTAGCTCCATACGTGTACAACCAATTCATTCACAAAATGATATCAAAATTAGACAAATTAAGTTGGATCAAATCCACATGGAAGGTGGTTCCACCAATGGTAATGGGAACAAGTTTGTAAAGAGATGGAGTGTTAAGCCAAAAATCATGCGTTGTTTTAATAATTATTTCAATTATATTATATATATTATTTTGTCTAATTTGCTTTATTTTACATATTTTCAAGTTTAGCATTAATAAAATAAAGAGGAGAAGTGATGACGTCGAAACTCGGGTTTTACACGCTTGGCTATAAAGACGGTCCAAAATTAATAATTTATAGAAAATATTATTTCTATAATTATTAAGTTGGGCTAGGGTTTCAAGAGTTGAAGAAAAGTAGAAATCTTGAAGGAAAAGAAGTCTAAGGAAGAGAGGAAGGAAACCCTAGCTTACTAACCCTAATCTCCCTCACTTGTCATGCATAAAAAGCCACGGCACCTCCATCAATTGGGAGGCACACACACACACCTCATGGCATATAACCCCACCTCACGGCAACCCCTCTTCTTCCTTTTCCATCTTCACCATAATCATCATCTATCGTCTTGATCATCACCATCTCACGCCTAACCCCTACGCTCCATCTCCACGATCACCAGCACCTTACATCACCATCATCACACCATCAGCCCCATCTTTCATCAACCTCCCCACACAAAACACTATCCCCTTCTCACCCCACTACTTCTTCCTCACCAAGAACCATGCAACCATCTTCTTCTTCAGCCTTGCTCATACACACCTCATGGCATAAAGCAACCCACGCCAGCCCCTCCTCCTTCATCTCATCGTCATCATCATTAGAACCTCACCACATATCCCCACGACCTCCATATTCATCAAGTAGTCCCTTCTCCTAGACTCTTTTTTTTCTTTTTTTGGTGTTATTACTTTAATTTATTTTAGTTGTTTAGTTTATTGTTAAACATGAATTATTTGGGTGAATTTTATGATGTTATTTTTAATATGAGTGAGTAATTTTTTATGCTTAGTATAATCTTTTTGAAGCCATGCTAAATTTACTATTTTGAAATAAGTCTTATGCTTTATTGCCTAGTTGATTCATATTCATGATTCTATAGCGATTAGCGTTTATCGTTTATGATATTTGTGTTAAATTAATTAGAATGCATGCTAGTTAGTTTTGTACAATTTCGATTGATAGTTTAGAAGACTATAATACGTAAAAGTTATAGTCTTTTATACTTAGGTATCACCCTAATTGATCATGGATGGCTCAAACCCATCTCTTTTAATTAGGTAATCGCTTTAGATCTTTGTTAAATCGATTTGCTGGTAAATTGGTTATAAAGTGTTAAATGATGTTTTTCTAATTCTTAATGCTCTGGTTTGGTTAAACTTTTGTTCTGGTGTAAAAATTATCAAATTAGTAGGGTTTATATTAGGGTTTGACTTGATTAAATTAGAATCTAAGGAAAAACGGAGAAGAACCACTGGTGGATGTCTTCTACAGTTTAACTCATGAATAAAATTAACTTGTGTGTTAATGATAAATATTAATTTGCATGGTGGATTGAGGTTATACTAGGTACTCTTCATAAATTTGACAACTATTGATCATTATTTGTTGCTTAGAGTTAATTTGATTAGTTTGTTAATTTTTTGTTTTATTTTTATTAGCTTCAATATAATTTCAATCCCCCCCCCAAAAGTATAGTCTTTTAGGAGTGTCTAAGTAATTTTAGATAGTTTGGATTTTAATTTTTAGAGAGGTTATAATTTTAGATTGATTTATATTCAATTTTAGTATTTAATTATCGGTTTGTTAGAAATTAGACTAAAAATAGTTATTTTCTCTCTTTTTCGATTTTTATCAGTTCCTAGAGTTTATATAGTGTCCTAGTCTGTCCATATTTAATTTCATAAGTTTTGGAAGTTATTTGATAATGTTTTTCAGAATTATTTTGTGAAATTGATATGTGCAGGTTTTTAGGTTATTAATTCTGAAAATTTTGATTTTATTTGTTAATTCACAATTATTAGGTATTGTTAAATCCAGGAAACTGTGTCCTAGAATTAGGGTAATTTTCTTGATTATTTTCGTATTTATATTTATGCAGATTATTTTATTTCTAATTTCAGATTTAATATTTTGCATTGATATTCTGTGGTAATTTTCTTATTTAATTTTCCTAAAATCAATCAGATATTATTCTAGAGTTATAAGCTTATAAAGTTGAAGAATATTAGTTTAGATTACTGTTTGTCATTTTTAATATTTATTTTCTGTTTATTATTTGCTGTTTTGATTTTTAATTGGAAATTAGTTATTACTCTGTTTGTTTTTATTTTGCTAGATTATTTAGGAAAGCTATTTACTGTTTTATTTCTAGAATTAAATCTAGAATAGTTAGGAGTAATATTGAGTATTTTTCCAGATTTTTATCTATTACATTTGAATTATTTTACAATTACAAAGAGAAGGAATAATAAATTAGATTAGTGAAATCATTTAGAATTAAACTAGCCTTTTGACATAATCTTTCCTCGTGGATTGATCCCTACTTTCCTATACTATAAAAATTATTTATAAACTGAAGTAGTGGTTAAATTTGTAGCTCTCGACAAGCTCAACATGGGGCACTCAATCACAAAATCATTTGATAGCTTGATCCTATAATTGGTTTCCATCCTCTTACCCTTCAGGCTTAATTGCATGGCAGATCGGGTGAATATAAATGAATGAGTAGTACCAAAATCAAATAATACACAAAATGACTTTGAATTTAAAAAGAGAGTTCCAGTTACTACCGTACTAGAGATGGCAGTTTCCTTCTTGCTCATTACATACGCCCATCCTACCGGTGCAGTCCTTGGTAGTGGTGCCCCTTGGGGCGGTGGGGCCAAGGGTTTTGCTGCACGCTTATCCACTGATTTCAGTCTTCTTACTCCGCACACCACATGCATTTGCTTGTTCCTACTCAGCACTTAGGGCTGGTGTGATTTGTTCTTTCGGATTTTCCACAGGGCTCTGATAAGCTTGTAGAACGAGTCTTGAGAGGAGCGGGTGAAGGTTTCTTCTTGTTCACGTTCTCACTCGGAGTTCCTCGCTCAATCCCTTTCCTCTTTTGGTTGATCGGGTTCAAGGCCCTTGACTCTGCCTTCACTCGCTCCACTTCAGCAGCTCGCTTATATGGCTCTTGGTAAGTCAAGATTGGTTACCTTGCTAACTGATTATGAATATTGAAGACCAAACCTCTTCAAACCTCCTCATTTTTAACCTTTCAGATGACATAAATTCAGGAACAAACCTAGATAATTCTATGAACTTACTAGTATACTACATCCCTATCATATTGCTATTCATCTTCAGCTCCATAAACTCTTTCTTCTTTTGTCTTTGGACCACGACTGGGTAAAATTTTGCAGGTGAATTCAGGTCCTATAAGCTTATCCTTAATGGTGTTCCACCAAATATCAGCTTCATCAGTCAAATAATACGTCCTAATGTTTACCGTCTTTTCTTCTAGTGCCCTCTATGTAAAGATTTTCTCCACCCCCCTTAACCATTCCTCTAATACTAATGGACCATAATTTCCATCATACACTTTAGGGTTACATCGTGTTACCCTATTTGCTAATTTATCATCTTTAGGAGGGGTTTTAGTAGGTACTTAGGGAATCCGCTTCATCAGTTCAGCTACTAAGGTTGGCCATTAGTTCGGGTCCCCAATGTTGTTAGCAAACTCAGGTGGAATTGGTGGCATTTGGGTAAAATTTGGTGGCACATGATGTGAGGCTTGTTCACCCGATCCCTGGCCATGATTCGAGTTATCCTTTATATGAATCTCCACATTGTTTTGCACTAACTCTAACATTCTAATCTTACATTAAATAAAACAATTCAATCACTGGAATACCCAAACATAAAAGATAAGCATGCCCAACAAATATATTTAATATGGTCAAATATTATTTAAAACAGAATCCAAAGCTTCATTATATCATTTCATAACTACTTATTTACATACATAGTGGCCTGTTTATATACATGATCAACAAAAACATATCACATCTAACTGACTAAGCAAAATCAGCTCTGACTCCTACTCTAACCCCAAACAGTAAATAGCTTCCTAGTCACTAGATCCATCACATGACCAAAAAGAGAAACGGACCATGTCATCACGGTTGGAAGGATTTGAATAACTATATACAATGTCATATGCTACACAAAATGTAAGATACGAGGCTTAAAATGTAACCTACTCAAGTCAACACCTAAAATAACCTAATGATCCCTAGAGGATCATAATTTGGGCTGGACTCATCCGTCGGCTCCTCACCTGAGTCAAAATTGCTGTCCGATGCTTCAAACTCTACTTCATGAATCTCCTGATCGACCTGCTGCTCTCCCACATCCTCATAGACCTCCTAGTCCATGTGCTGCTCCACCACTACCTCATCAGCCCCTTGCTCCTCATGTAGATCGTCCTCCTCCTCTAAATGGCCCTTAAAACCCTCCATGGGCTCATCATCAGAACTAATAACCACAATCTCTGGTGCATCGGGGAGATCCACCACCACATGAGCCTCCCCAGGACTGTCAGGCATCAGAGGGGTGCCCGGTGTGAGCGGCGAGGGTGGTCCCTGTGCTGGTGCAGGTGGTGTCGGTAGGGGATGTGCCTAATGTAACAGGAAAACGTGCTAAAGAGTGTCCATAGTAATCCCCCTCTGCTCGAACTCCTCCTCCAACAGCAACTCTAAAATGATGGTAGCCCAAGCCCCCTGGAACTGGAACAGGGTCCGTCCCAACCTGGGTTCCCCGTCCTCATGAAATGCTGATAACGGAGCCTAAACTCTACCTGTGGATCAACTGTTGGTAAGGACAATAGCAATCTGTGTACACGGGCCGTGATGTTGTGAAACTCGGAGAAAGGGTCCTGTGCACAAGCTATAATATTAGCATGAAATAGTGAAATGTGAGCGGCCACGGATGTGCCAGGCATCAGGTTGACTGCGTAGAGATCCATCTAGCAAGGAAAATACAAAGGAGGGGCATATGGAAGATAAGGAACATGTATTTCTAATATCACAAGTTCATTTCTAACATGACAAGTCTCTAATAGTATGTGATATTCCTTACTAATAACCTTTCTTACCCTCCTATATCTAAACTCCATATTCCATATCCCATCAAGAAAATCGAAACTGGCTCTGATACTAAATCCGTAACACCCCAAATATACATAATTCACTGTTTGTGTTCTCATCAATTAATATCATCAATTAGTAGTGATAATCCAAATAATTGGGGCATTACCGCCGTCCACAAAGGACAAGGCTTGACTTAGAGACAATTAAACATAACTAAGATGAACATTGTTTCTACCACACGACATTTGTCAAAGCAAACTAGCAAACCAACATCAACAGTTACTAGCGACCTCATAATTTACATTAAAATATAGTAACTCTTAGCAGGGTATTTAGTTCTAACATCAAAATATCCTATAATGCAGTGCTCAAAACATTTCAGCACTAAACATCACTATTCCTTTTTGACATTCCCGCTCACTTATCTTCTCTAGTCGGCCTGCCAGCTGGAGGCGATTCACTAAGCATTTCCCTAAAACAAAACATGAAAATATTTTGAATTGTGAGCCGAAGCTCAGTACATGCATTTCTGTATTGTTAGATGCTCATGGAAAAACTGGTTAGGCCCGCATTACAATTCATTTTAATTAAACACAGGGAATGGGATGAATATAAAACTGTGTTGTCAATTATTATCTGATAGTGAACCCTTGGTAATTGTTACGATCTGAGGATAGGTGTACACCTGCCATTCTGCCAAGCCGGTCGGAGGGCCTGGCCTGAAGCCGTGCAAGTAACTAAAGGAAAATACCCTGTAACTGATAACTGATAGGGTCATTAATTTTGTGACAAATCACTGATTAAATTGATTCATTGATGTACTTGCCGAAATATTATAATTTTGATAAATACATGTTGATTTCTACAGATACAGACAATGAGCATACCTGATACTTTTAATGAAATTCACTGAAATAGGATTAGGCACAAAAGGGAAGGAAACGATAGATTATGCCCTAGTTCTATAAAGAAATATCGTTGTAGGAACATATAGTTAGCAATTGTATTTATTTCATGGCTAATATTTTAGTAAAGGAAAAGTAAGAGCATAATAGGGGCTTAGAAAGAATGACTTGTAACTTAGTTTTCCTATCTCCAACTGAGACCAATATCCCAATATCAAAAGTTGAAGAAGTCCTAAGAAACTTTCATTTAGAAGACTAAGGATGATTCCCACCATAGGACTTTCAAAATGGGGCTAGAACATAAGTTTGCCAGTTTTGGTCTAACCTGTGCAGTTATGGTAAAACAACCATAACTTTGTTTACAGAACTCGAATTAACATGATTCAAAAGGCATTTAAAATCTACCACATGATCTATCTACCCACCAAAAATACAGGTTTTGGTTGGGCGATCATTATCCGTTTATTGGAAAAGTTTTCCATATTTTCTGCCATTTCTCAGCCCCCGCTAGTAGGAAGACCCTTATCTTTTTAAACATTATCCTAACCAAATAGTTCGTAGATGTATCCCCAAGTGTAAAATTCATAGTATTCTAACTTTTTGTCACTCTTATGCTTGTGGTGGTCATTTTAAAGGTTGTAGGACAGTTGCTAAAGTCCTACAAGGTAGGTTTTATTGGCCGACTGTATTCCACGATGCTTACCGTTTTTATTTTGTTCATGAGTGTTGTCAACATGTGGGTGCCTTGTCCCATCATGGTATAATGCCTCTTTCCCAAATTCTAGTTGTCGAGATATTTGATGTGTGGGGTATGGATTTCATGGGCCCCTTTCCCCTATCTTTTGGCTTTTTGACATACTGGTTGTTGTTAATTATGCACCAAAGTGGGTGGAAGCTTTGGCTACTAGGACAAATGAATATGAAGTAGTAGTTAAGTTTGTGAAAGGATAAATTTTTGGTCAATATGGGACTCCTAAAGCTCTTATTAGTGATAAGGGCAGTCACTATTGTCATTAGTCTATTGAGGCTTTGCTTAGAAAATATTCCATGACTTATAAAGTAGCTTGCCCTTACTAGTCTTATCATATTACCTTATACAAAGAAGTTCTTAACTGTAGTATATACCTTAACTCTAAATATAGCCCAAAAATCCTTAGAAAATTAACTGGGAAACCAACTAGGTCTCGGAATTTTTTTTACAGGGGTAGACCAAAGAGTATGCTTAATGTCCTCTTCTACGATTGGTGTAATAAGAGCTTAACTCTAGTGGTCATATAAAACTGGTCCCAGCAAAGAAATATTGATGGAGATCCATTAAGATAGCATGTTTTAAGCCTTCAAATGATTTAAGGTAAATTACATTCAGTAGGCAAAGTCCAGGAAAAGATCCATATTTTACTAGGAACACAAACAGAAAGCCACAGGTTCAAAATAGTATACCAGCTTGATTTTCAGAATCAAATTACTGAGGCCTCCTTGATGTTTAAGTTCAATATTGTTGCATATTTCGGTTTCCTATGATGTTAGCTTTGAAGTCCGTTAAAGAAGTGCATGTTAAATCAAGTGCTAAGTAAAGATTTAATGTGTTTTTTTAACTGTGCTAGTTTTGCACCTAATCTGCCTGGTTCTATTTGCTAGCCATTTTAAGTTATTTAAAGTTAAGTTAACCTTGATTTCTTAACAAGGAGGGTTTGCACACATCCCGAGGTTTCCCCTCCAAGTAAGGAAATCAAATCTAAGTCAATTCAATGCAAGAGAAATCTGATGCACAAAACCAGCCAAGATTGGTTCCTTATACCAAGTTAGTTACTATAGTGGTTATTCCCTCTTTTTGCCTTCCAATCAATGCTTAGCAGCATCATTGGTAGTTAAAAGCAATTGGGAACACAATCATGAGCACGTTTTTGCCTAGTAAGCTGCACTACCAATGGGAATCTAGGAAAGAAAGGCAAGTGAGCTTAGATTGCTAGCTGTAAAGTGCTTGTCACAACAGCCTTTTTCTCTCTCCTCCATGTACAAGCAGCCTTCTTAAGGCTAATTGAGGAGCTTAGGGGTGAATTTAGTCCTTAACCATTTGCATAGCCAGACTCATTGCATGTAATTAGCTTAGTGACACCTGCTTTGTACTTAAACAGAATGTAAACTATTTTTAAGTTTAGTTAGAGGTTTCCTAAGCATGAAGAAACCTCAAATCCTTTCAAGTTAGCCAAGGGGACATGTATAAGTTAGCTAGTAACTCTCTTTATAAAATCAGATTTGAACGTTGAGCAAAAGAAAACTTGAGATTTGCTCCTTTGAGTTTCTTAAAACACTTTACTTGCTTATCCTAACTTAGGCCGAGTTAAGTGGTGATCAAGTGAGTCTTAATTCTTGCTTAGGTGGTGTTTCCGTATCCTAATCAAGATTAAGGACCCTAAGCTTGTTCCTAGTGGTGATATCTATATCTAAGAATAGGTTTAGATTCAATCTATCCTTTACCTTGCTTTTAGATTCGCTTAAAACTCAACCTGGAATTCAGTTTGCAATTTTATTGCATTCTATTTGAGTACGAGTTTTGTGTGTACGTGCATCCATCAACTTACATATCAAAGCTAAGTTTCTCCTTGGCCTTAAAACCACCCCCATGTTTGCAGAATCAATCCCAAACACAATCCAAAGACATTCCCTAAATCAAATCCAAATACAACCTATTTTCACTTTGAGTACGAGTATGAGTTTATAAGAGAAAGTTGACGCTATTTTGAAGGACAGCCAAGCTATTTCAGCTTCAAATCAAGACATTAAGGAGTCTAATTAAGAATTCAAAGCTCAAAATGAGTACTTAAGATGACAACTTGGCGAATTCATGGAGGCAAAACAGAAAATGCATGCTAACCCCACCGGTTCTATCCACAATGAGGAAGATGAGGTAGCAAGCAACCTTTTAAATTCTCCTAGTGATGTGGAACCCTTGAGAAGGATAAGGAGAGAATGAAGAAGGCCGACTAACTCTAATGATTTTAGAGTTGAGATTCTAGAATCTGAGGGTAAACTTGATCCATATGAATTCTTAGAATGGTTATATACGGTTGAGCGTGTCTGAGTATAAGGAAATTCCTAAAGACAAGAAGGTCAAGTTGGTTGCCCTTAAGCTCACAAAGTACGCCTCACTATAGTGGATGAACTTATGTGCTAAGAGGGTAAGAAATATGAAAAGTAAAATCAGAACTTGGAAGAAGATGAAAGCTAAGCTCAAGTCACAATGTCTACCTCCCACTTCCATCCAAGATAGCTATTCTCAACTCCACAACCTAACCCAAGGCAACCTCAACGTTGAAGAATACACATATAAGTTTCAAAGACTCTCGATCAAGTACGACATTCAGGAACAAGAAGATGAAAACCATAGTTAGGTACTTAGGAGTCCTTAAGCCTAAGTATGCTAATGTGATGGAATTATAGCAATACACAACCTTTGATAAAGTTTGTGTCTTAGATCATAAAGTGGAGCAACAAACGAAATCAAGGCCATTCAAACATGAGTTTTCAAGACTCTCACCCAAAGACCAACCCTTTAACAAAGGGAGTCCCATTTCTTTTTTTGAACCCATGACGCCTATTCCTCCCACCCTATAAAAAAATCAAACTCCCTAACAAAGCCAACCCCTTCCCATTAAATCCAAACCTACTCTTTTAGGCACTAGTCAATGTTTCAAGTGTCAATGATTTAGACACATAGCTGCAGACTGCAAAAACGAAGGGTCATTGCTCTTGCCAAATGGGAAGCAGCAAGGGAGGAAGAGAATGAGGAAGAAACGAAACCTTATTTGATAGAAGGTTAACAGGAAATTTAAGAAGAAATTAAGGAGGAAGCTGATGAGGGAAAAATGCTGCTTTTGAGGAGAGTTTTGAGTGGTTTCCAAGGTGGTGAAGATGAACAAGGCCAGAACATCTTCTACTCTAGGTGTATGGCTCAGAATAAGGTATGTTCATTGATCATATATGGGGAAAAAGAGAACACCTTAGTGCACCTTTATCCCCCTCTTAACTGCATGAAAGCAAAGAACAAAAGAACTATGAGCATTCGAACCTTTTTCCTACTAATGGTTAACTATTGCTCACTCTTCAGATGAGCCCGAAGGTCCACCTCCAAACCATCCATTAGCCGTCCCACTCTATTAACGTTTTAACTATGTTTTTCTACATGAACTATAAGGTTTAATGGTGTTTTCCATGACTGATTTAAGAAAAACAAGTTTCAAGACCAAATAGGGCTTATTTAGGTTGTTAGTTAGATTTTAGCATAATGGACAGTGACTATCTAGCAAATTTAAGGGCAAATTCCCTTTAGCAAGAGGAGGATGATAGAGATCCATCAAGGAAGCATGTCTTAGGCCTCCAAATGAGTTAAGATAAATTACATTTAGTAGCCAACGTCCAAGAAAAGACCCATATTTTACTAGGAACACAAACAGTAGGTCACGGGAGCAAAACAGTGCAGCAGCTCGATTTTGGGAATCAAATTACTTAAACCTCCTTGAGGTTTAAGCCCAATATTTTTACATATTTTGATTCCCTAAGATGTTAGCTTTGAATTCTAACAAACAAGTTCAAGTTAAATCAAGCATAAAGTGATGATTTAAAGCGGTTGTTCAAACCGTCCCAGTTTTACGCCTTGTTGATTATATTTAGTTTTGATGATAACAAATCCAAGAGTAACATATTTGTCTAAGTAATGTTGTTCCAAACAAGCTCTCCAAACAGGGCCTAATACACCGCTATTTGTGATATTTTATTAACCTGGTGGCTAAATGTTGAGAACAAGTCTTAGGAACAGGTTCCGAGTTTCAGTGACACAAGATCAGCAAACAACACATATGATTTAAGTCTTGAGGAACATTCAGCTACACAAGATCACCCAAGGAATCAAGGTGACCAAGGTGTTTTGGAGCAGCATATTCACTCTTGACAAGACAACTAATTCTTACAAGGAGTCTTGGTTAATTTAGTTTTTATCTTTTAGACTCTTGTTAATATGCCAATCTTGAAAGTATCATTTTTAGCACTTCTTGAAAACGGTTTTCGAAAAGTTGCTTTGGGACACCATTTCCAAACAACCCTGCAAACAGGGTGCCTAGGGTGTTCTCAAAAACTACAGCAGCTACATCAGTCTTATCTGGAAATTTGCTTCGGTTGGCTGCCAGATCTAAAAAGATTTGTTTTGAATTTGAAAAAAAAATAAATTGCAAAACCGTTTTTGCTAAAGATTTCTCTTGAAAGATTCTTATCCCTTATTTTTAGGTCTTGATTGAATTTGGGATAAATCAAGATTTTATCCTTTTCAAGCTAGATTACTCGGCCAAGATATTTTAAGAAAATCTTCTCTCCTCTCTTAGCCGTTGGAAATCTTTGGTGAATCTTCTAAGCGACTAAAAATAGAGGATTTTCCCTATCTTTTGAAAAGAATAGCCGTTGGGTTGTGCGTTTAAATATTGAAATTCTCTCTCCCATTTGACAATCCGGTTTTTACAAAGAAGTAAGAGATTTTTAGAGCTGAATTTCAAAGAGAAAAACCGTGAGAAGATTGTGCTTAACCGAGCTTTCAATTTCTTGGCATAATAGGACTTCATTGTAGCTTACATCTGCTTAAGTCAGAAGCACCCCAGTAAGGTGTTTTGTACCCCTGTTCTCATAACAGAAAGTGAGTGAGTGTATCCTCAGTCGTGTGGACTTTGGACGTGTCCTATCTGGTGAGATTGGACGTGGTGTAACCTGTCTTAGGGAAGAAGGTTACGTGGGTTACAAGTTGTAACAAGGAGTGTTGCTTTTGTAACGTTTTCAGCCCGTTAGTGAAGTGGTTAAATCCTACACGAGGTAGGTCGTGGTTTTTCACACCTCAGTTGGGCTAGAGGTGTTTTCCACGTAAAAATTGTGTGTGCTTTATTTCCGCATTTATTACTTTGAATTTCGCTACTGAATCAATTGAGAACAACCGCTACAAACAAGGCGTAAGGTTGTTTGTGATTTACAAACAATCTCTGCAATCAAGTGCTACGGTTGTTTGTCAGTTATTAGGCGAAAATCGACCACCACAATTCACCCCCCTCTTGTGGTTGTGTACTCTTGGAATTCAACAAGTGGTATCAGAGCGGGTTCTCTCAAAAGGGCTAACACCTTGAGAGATTCTGAAGATGAGTACACCACAAGGAATCCTTGAAGGGTAATCCATTACTCGTCCACCCTATTTCAACGGCTATAGTTGGTGGAAGAATAGGATGGAGAACTATATTCAGGCAGAAGATTATGAATTATGGATGCTCATCAAGAACGGACCCCTTGTTCCCACCTAGGTGCTTGAAGATGGTAAGAAGGTTCCTAAGGAACCCATAGAGTTTGATGGTGAAGACTATAAGAAAATGGAAAAGAATGGCAAGGCCAAGAAGCTATTATATTTTGGCCTAGGTCCAGATGAATATACACGTATCTCGGAGTGTGAGTCAGCTCAGGAGATATAGAATGCCCTCCAAGTAGCTCATAAAGGAACAAGTCAAGTCAAACAATCACGTATTGAGCTACTTATGAGGCAATATGAGTTGTTTGATATGGTTGTTCGTGAGAACGTGATGGATATGTACACACGCTTCACCCACATAACAAACGAGCTAAAATCCCTGGGAAAACCCTTCACCACAGAAGAGCTGGTGAGGAAGATTCTAAGGATTTTGCCACGGCCTTGGGAAGCGAAGGTGACAGTCATCCAAGAAGCTAAAGACATGAACAAGATCACCCTCGACGAGTTGATTGGCAATCTTCAAACCTATGAACTCAGAAAGAACTCACAACAAAAAGAGGAGCAGAAGAAGGATCGTGGGCTTGCCTTGAAAGCACAAGAGGATGATGACTCTCACCTTGAGGATGAAGAGATGGCCTTAATGACAAGAAAGTTCAAGAAATTCTTCAAAAAGGTCAAAGAAAACAGCAAAAGAAAAGACTTCAGTAAGTCCAGAAACACCCCCCGAGAACAGTTCACAGGGTGTTTCAAGTGTGGCAAACCAGATCACATTGTGAAGAACTGTCCACTACTTCGAGAAGAGCAAGAGCAAGAACACCCCAGGAAACAAGGTAGAAAACAAGCTGCAAGCAGTTCTGGGAGATGATTCTCGAAGGCTATGCTTGCTGCCTGGGGAGATTCCTCTGAGGATGAAGGTGAGTCTGAAACTGATGAAGGTGCTGTAGCTCTCATGGCACAAAGTGACACAGATTCAGATGATGAATCAACAAACAGTCTTACTGATCTCAAGAACAAGGTACGTGGTCTCAATAAAGCAACTCTCGAAGAACTTTTGTATACCTTGATGGATACTTGTGCTGAATTGAAATGAGATGTCCGAGGCCTAGAACTAGAAAATGAGATCCTTAAAAATGAAAAACTAGGCTTACATGAAAATATTAATACGCTAAAAAAAAAACCTCTTTATAAAAGAAGGAGATTATTCTCGAATGGAGGAAAAACTCTTTGAGGTGGAAGGAATGGTTGAGTCCTTGCTCAGGGAGAACAAGGGTTTGCATGCTAATATAGAAAAACTGGAAACCGAGCTTATCACAACCAAGCGCTGGAACAAGTCCTCACAAGCCCTTGATTGGTTAAACACTCACCACAGTCGAAACAAAAAGGGACTTGGATATAAGCCTAAACGAACAGTTTACCCAATTCAAAAAAAGTATGTGGGATTATCTGAAAACATTGTTTGCTTTCATTGTGGTAAAACTGGTCACTATCGATATTCATGTCCTCTGAGAGGGTATGTCATTGAAAAAAATGAAAGGTATGTGAAATAAATCTGGATTAGAAAAGATGAGCTTTACTTGTCTAAAAGAATGGGACCCAAGTGGATCTGGGTTCCCAAAACTAACCTGTGATTTGTTTTGCAGGCTGAAGTGAGAGAGAACAACCCTACAAACAACCCAGCAAACAGGGTAAGAAACATCCTGTCAAACAGATCAGAAAACAACCTTGAAAACAGGCAGCTGTGGTATGTTGATAGTGGGTGGTCGCCACATATGACTGGAGAAAAATCAAACTTTCTCTCACTTACAGCTTCAACCGGTGGGAGCATGGCTTTTGGCAACGGCAAGTTTGGGACAATTGTCGGTGTAGGTAGCATTAGTAAAACTCTCTCCCACTCAATTGATAATGTGCACTTAGTTGATGGTTTAAAGCATAATTTACTAAGTGTGTCCCAACTGTGTGACAAGAACAACCTAGTGGTGTTCTCATGAACACATTGCTTGGTTGTCAATGTCAACACAGGAGATGTCGTATTAAGGGGGAAGCGACACAAAAATGTTTACAAAGTATGTATTTCCACTCTTCCCCAAAACAATCTGACTTGTTTGAGTGCTGTGAATGATGACATAATGCTCTGGCACAAGAGACTAGGTCATGCAAGCCTTACTCTTTTAAACAAACTTGTTTCAAAAGACCTGGTTATTGGACTATCTTCCATCAAATTTAATGATGACAAGGTATGTGAAGCTTGTGCAAAAGGCAAACAAGTCAGATCTTCTTTTAAATCGAAAAAATGTGTAAGCACTACCCGACCTCTAGAATTATTACACATTGATTTGTGTGGTCCCATGAGGATAACTAGTAGAGGTGGGAAAAAGTATGTGCTTGTTGTAGTGGATGATTACTCTCAATTTACTTGGACCTTGTTTTTGGCATCCAAAGATGAAACCTTTGAGAATTTTATTGCCTTTCTCAAAAAGGTTGAAAAGATAGTAGGACACTCTTTAATTAGCTTGAGATCTGATCATGGAACTGAGTTTGAAAATGCAAGTTTTATCAACTATTGTAATGAACATGGTGTTGATCATAACTTCTCAGCTCCAAGAACACCCCAACAAAATGGGGTGGTTGAGCGCAAAAATCGCACCCTGGAAGACATGACCAGAACAATGCTAATTGCTAGTGGTCTTCCTAGGTATTTCTGGGCAGAAGCATTGAACACCTCATGTTACATTATAAATAGATGCATGATCAGACCCATTTTGAACAAAACTCCTTACGAACTTTTCAAGGGCAGAAAACCCAATATTACGCACCTAAGAACATTTGGTTGTAGGCGTTTTGTGCATAATAATGGGAAGGATGCCTTAGGAAAGTTTGACCCTAGGAGTGATGAGGCAATATTTCTTGGCTATTCTTCTCACAGCAAGGCATACAAAGTCTTTAACAAAAGGACCTTGTGTGTTGAGGAAAGTGTGCATGTGCTTTTTAATGAATCTAACTTGTTGAGTGAGAATGATGCACAGGAAGATGAACTTGAATTAGGTCTTGTTCGAAAAGAAGTGTTGCTCCAAGATAAACGAGGTAAGAACACCATGGAGAAAACAACTCCTGAAGGTGTTCCTTAGAACAGCAGGCAAGGTGAACACCAAACAGGGGGAAACACCGTTGAACCCTATTCGGGACCATGTTCTTCAGGAACAGGCTTACAAATAGGTGCAGAAACAGGCTCAGGAGGTGATCGTAAGCTTGATATTACGACTAGAGTAGAGCATGGGTCTGTGGATCCTCTTACTCCACGACCATGGAAGTACCATAGTTCGCACCCCCTTGATCAAATTCTGTCAGATATTAACAGTGGAGTGCAAACTAGGTCTAAGCTTAAGAATTTCTATGCTTTCTATGCTTTGCTCTCTAACATTGAGCCAAAGAGTGTGAATGAAGCTCTTGCAGATTCAGATTGGGTCACGACAATGCAAGAAGAGCTCCATCAATTTGAAAGAAACAAAGTATGGCACCTTGTACCTAAACTTGCAGAGAGAACAATCATTGGAACCAAGTGGGTGTTCCGAAACAAACTGGATGAGTCAGGAACAGTCACTAGGAACAAGGCACGGCTGGTTGTTCAAGGGTATAATCAAGAAGAAGGGATCGATTATGAAGAAACCTTTGCACCAGTTGCTAGAATTGAGGCTATTCGAATCTTAATAGCCTTTGCAGCTCATATGGAAATCAAGCTATATCAAATGGACGTGAAAAGTGCATTCCTCAACGGATACCTTAAAGAAGAGGTGTATGTCAAACAACCCCCTGGTTTTGAAAACAGTGAATTTCCTAACCATGTTTTCAAACTTGACAATGCTCTTTATGGCCTAAAACAAGCTCCTAGAGCTTGGTACGAACGGTTGTCAAGTTTTTAATTGAAAATGATTTTAGAAGAGGCAAGGTAGACAATACCTTGTTTCTAAAATCTAAGGGGGAACATTTATTGATTGTCCAAATATATGTTGATGACATTTTATTTGGTGCAACTCATCATGATTTATGCAATGAATTTTCAAATATGATGAGGAGTGAGTTTGAGATGAGCATGATGGGTGAGCTTAACTTTTTCTTAGGCTTACAAATCAAGCAAACTCCAAACGGCACCATGATCCATCAACAAAAGTATATCAAGGAGCTACTTAAGCGTTTTGGGATGGAGTTGGCCAAACCCGTAGACACTCTTATTTCTCCTTCAACCAGGTTGGTTATGGATGATGGGAGTCCCTCAGTTGAGGAGAAACTCTATAGGGGCATGATTGGGTCACTCCTATACCTAACCGCTAGTAGACCAGATATTGTTTTTAATGTTGGTTTATGTGCCCGTTTTCAGTCTAATCCTAAGGAAACTCATCTTAAGGCTGTGAAACGGATACTAAGATATTTGAAACATACACCTAATTTAGCCTTATGGTATCCTAGAGGTTGCAATTTTTATCTTGTTGGATATGCTGATGCTGACTATGCTGGATTCCTAGTTGATAGAAAGAGTACCTCAGGTATGGCTCACTTTCTTGGACCTTGTTTGGTATCTTGGGCTACCAAGAAGCAACATTCTGTTGCCATGTCTACAGCAGAAGCTGAATATGTTGCAGCAGCTTCATGTTGTGCTCAACTGTTGTGGATAAGGCAACAGCTCAAGGACTTTTGTGTTGACACTGGATGCATTCCTATTTTTTGTGATAACACAAGTGCAATTAACATTGCCAAAAATCCATGTCAACATAAAAGAACAAAGCATATTGACATTCGACATCATTTCTTGAGAGATAATGTTGAAAAGGGTTTAATCTCTATGAATTTTTGCACAACAGAAAATCAAATTGCTGATATATTCACTAAGGCACTAGCTAGAGATCAATTTGAGAGAAATAGACTGGAACTAGGGTTGGTGAGAACACCCTGAGATACCTGTTTCCAGAACATGAACTGGGTTTGGTAAGATCAACCTTTACACCCTGTTCTCTCCCCATGTTTACAAATCTTATTAACAACGGATGTGATTGCATACACTCGAATTGCGTGCATTTTGTCTCTACTTATCCACTTAGTGCAGCATAAGGGGATGTACGGGAGCCGCCTTAATACCATTAAGTCCAATCAAGATCAGACGGCAAAGAACAGGCATAACGAAGAGAACAGGTATGCCCCTTGGTTGCTCGATGTATTTTCTTTCCTTCCCAAGGCACAAGCTTTTAATGCTCACACCCGTTGCAAACTGAGAAATCTTCTAAAGATTTTGGGTGCTCTCTCTCTCTCTCTCTCTCTTTATATGCCCTGTTCTCAGTTCTGCCGTTCATCTCGCACACAAGCAAAACCTGAAAACCCTGCAAAAACCTTAAACCCTAATCTCTCTCTTCTAGCAACAATGGCTCCCAACGACTCCTCTCAATCAAAAGCCCTCGTTCTTGCGTCCTCAATCCCTGCTCCCCCTCGCCCAATCCTGTACAAGCCTTTCAAATTCCTGAAAAGCTTGTCCCTACAATCAGTGGGAATAGGGATGGATGATATTCCCTTCGAGTGTGGAAGGGAATTGGTGTTCCTTGTAGGGACAATTGCTTGTCCCATTAAAGTCGAGTCAGAGGGTACACTATCGGGGTCTCAAGACCAACTCTTGGAAACCCCTGAAGGGTTTAATTTTGAGCCCTGTTCTTCTGGGTTGTTTCCTGACACAACGACAGAAACAGGGGCTGCCTCTGTCGAAGGTGTGTATGTGGAGGATCTGAATGTTGACTTCCAAGGGAAGTCGAATGAGACATCAGAGGAGAGTTTAGAGAAGGATTCTCTCCCTGAGGCTGAAACCCCCACTTCGGTCGCTCAAACTGGAGAGAAAAGGAAAAGGGTGAAAATAGTGGCCAGGCGTAGCAGAACGCCAAGAACAAGGCCACAACCAAGGTCTCAGCCCTCTCAAACTCCCTCTTCTCCACAATCCTCCAAGCCTTCTCGCAAATCTGCGAGAATAGCTTTTCAATCCTCTCACCGTGTCTCCAAACCCTCTGCTCCTGTCATCGAGGAGATTTCCTCCTCTTCTACCGAAGGGTTCTCGACTTCTGACTCTGAGAACACCACCTTCAAACAGGGGACACCGGTGTTCTCCGAGTCTTCTGAAGAACAAGCCCCTCCAAAATCAACCACTAAACCTGCTGTTAAGCCCTCTCCTGTAAAAACACCCCTCAAGCGAAAGCCCAGAACAGCCCCCCTACCAAAAGCTACCACCTCTGTTCCTGCCCCCAAACACCCAAAGCAGTTCACTCCCTCTCCTATGTCTGACAAACATGCGCAGTTGCTTAAGCGCAATGTCATCAGGGGGAAGGTAGTGAATGTAAGCTTTTTCGAGGAACAGGGTCTGGGGGTGTTCCTGACCAAGTTGCGCGCTCAAGGCTGGCTCGACTTGTTTGCAAACACCCAGTTGGGGTGTTCTGTGCCTGAGTTGGCTGAGTTTTACGCCAACTGCAGTGTCACCGAAGGGGTGGTGACTAGTTTTGTGAATGGGCAACGCATTAAGGTTGATGCGCCCACACTTGGGAAAATTTTGGGAGTACCCTCCCAAGGCTTTGACGTGTATGTGAGGGAAGACAAAACAGCCCTAGAAACAGCCAGGCTCCTAGAAGTGTCCCAACGCCTCAGTCAAAAACAGGGCCTGAGAACACCCCTCTCTGTTAAGAAGGGTGAAATAACCTCCTTGCACTAACTATTGTTTATGTTCACTATCAAGAACATAATTCCGCGAGGTCAAGGGCGAAACTCAGCTGATGCCCTTGATCAATGCCTGGTGGACTTACTGGATCGGGAGGAACCAATCAACCTCCCTGCAATCATGATTCGCCACATAGGGCGAATTGCGAACACCACCCGGGCCCATGATCTTGGATATGGGTTTCTGCTGACAAGGGTGTTTGAGCACCTTGGGATAGTGCTCACACGGCGAGTGGAGGCCCAAGTCATTGATGAGATTGGGATTGACACTCTGCTCGGGTGTGGCTATGAGGTTGGCGAAGGGTCAGTCTCCAAACAGGGTCGTCGACCACCTCGACTACCTGTTTCTGGGCAACCTTCCATCAAACTTGAGGCTGTTTTTGAGGACAATGCTCGCCTCAAGGATGAGCTCTCAGCTGTCAAGGCTGCTCTTGCTGTGGAGCAAGCCCTCTCCGCCAAACGCCATGAGGAATTGCTTGCCCTTCTCTCCACTCTTGCCCCCAGCATCCCTCCTCTGCAAACGAGACCACCCCCTGCAACCTGATTCTCTAGGTTGTTCTCTTGCCTCCTCCTCCCATCTTCGTTTTTGGCATTGTACTGTTTCTAATGCAATATCTCCTTAATGATGCTTCTTGCACCTTATGCTCTATATTTCTTTTCTTGCATTCATACTGTTGTTTATACTTTTTAATGATGCCAAAAGGGGGAATAAGACCATATGAATAAAACCATATGACGTGCTCTATGACCTAGCACCTAGAGGATCCCTATCAGCATTAAACGTTGTTAAGCTTTTTAATTTTGTCAATATGGTCACTTGGTTTGTCATCATCAAAAAGGGGGAATTTGTTGATTATATTTAGTTTTGATGATAACAAATCCAAGAGTAACATATTTGTCTAAGTAATGTTGTTCCAAACAAGCTCTCCAAACAGGGCCTAATACACCGTTGTTCCTACACCGCTGTTTGTGATATTTTATTAACTTGGTGGCTAAATGTTGAGAACAAGTCTTAGGAACAGGTTCCGAGCTTCAGTGACACAAGATCAGCAAACAACACATGGTTTAAGTCTTGAGGAACATTCAGCTACACAAGATCACCCAAGGAATCAAGGTGACCAAGGTGTTTTGGAGCAGCATATTCACTCTTGACAAGACAACTAATTCTTACAAGGAGTCTTGGTTAATTTAGTTTTTATCTTTTAGACTCTTGTTAATATGCCAATCTTGAAAGTATCATTTTTAGCACTTCTTGAAAACGGTTTTCGAAAAGTTACTTTGGGACACCATTTCCAAACAACCCTACAAACAGGGTGCCTAGGGTGTTCTCAAAAACTACAGCAGCTACATCAGTCTTATCTGGAAATTTGCTTCGGTTGGCTGCCAGATCTAAAAAGATTTGTTTTGAATTTTAAAAAAAAAAAAATTGCAAAACCGTTTTTGCTAAAGATTTCTCTTGAAAGATTCTTATCCCTTATTTTTAGGCCTTGATTGAATTTGGGATAAATCAAGATTTTATCCTTTTCAAGCTAGATTACCCGGCCAAGATATTTTAAGAAAATCTTCTCTCCTCTCTTAGCCGTTGGAAATCTTTGGTGAATCTTCTAAGTGACTAAAAATAGAGGATTTTCCCTATCTTTTGAAAAGAATAGCCGTTGGGTTGTGCGTTTAAATATTGAAATTCTCTCTCCCATTTGACAATCCGGTTTTTACAAAGAAGTAAGAGATTTTTAGAGCTGAATTTCAAAGAGAAAAACCGTGAGAAGATTGTGCTTAACTGAGCTTTCAATTTCTTGGCATAATAGGACTTCATTGTACCTTACATCTACTTAAGTCAGAAGCACCCCAGTAAGGTGTTTTGTACCCCTGTTCTCAGAATAGAAAGTGAGTGAGTGTGTCCATAGTCATGTGGACTTTGGACGTGTGCTATCTGGTGAGATTGGACATGGTGTAACCTATCTTAGTGAAGAAGGTTACGTGGGTTACAAGTTGTAACAAGGAGTGTTGCTTTTGTAACGTTTTCAGCCCGTTAGTGAAGTGGTTAAATCCTACACGAGGTAGGTCGTGGTTTTTCACACCTCAGTTGGGCTAGAGGTGTTTTCCACGTAAAAATTGTGTGTGCTTTATTTCCGCATTTATTACTTTGAATTTCGCTACTGAATCAATTGAGAACAACCGCTACAAACAAGGCGTAAGGTTGTTTGTGATTTACAAACAATCTTTGCAATCAAGTGCTACGGTTGTTTGTCAGTTATTAGGCGAAAATCGACCACCACAATTCACCCCCCCTTGTGGTTGTGTACTCTTGGAATTCAACACGCCTAATCGGCCCGGTTCTATTCGCTGGAGAGTTTAAGCTACTTAAAGCTTATCTAACCTTGATTCCTAAGAAGGGGGTTTTTACACATCCTGAGGTTTCCCACCAAGCAAGGAAATCAAGTCTAAGTTAATTCAAAGTAAGAGAAATCCGTTGTACAAAACCGACTAGAATCGGTTCCTTATGCCCGGTTGGTTGTTATGGTTGTTATTCTCTCTTTTTGCCTTCCAATCAAGACTTAACAGCATCATTGGTAGTTAAAAGTGGTTGGGAACACAATCATAAGCTCTTTTTGGCATGGTAAGGTCCACTGCCAATGGGAATCAGGGAAAGAACGGCAAGTGAGCTTGGATTGGCTAGCCATAAAGGGCTTGTCCTAGTAGCCTTTTTCTCTCTCCACCATCTCCAAGCAACCTTCTTAAGGCTAATTTAGGAGCATAGCGATGAGTTTAGTTCTTAATCTTTTGCCTAGATATACTCATTGCTTGTAATTACCTTAGTTAAACATGCTTTGTACTTAAACAAAATGTAAGCCAATTTTAAGCTTAGTTAGAGGTTTGTTAAGCATCAAGAAACCACTAATCCTTTCAAGGTATCCACGGGGATGTGCATAAGTTAGCTAATAGGTCTCTTTGTAAAATCAAATTTGAACTTTAGGTAAAAGAAAGGTTAAGCTTTGCTCCTTTGAGTTTCTTAAAACACTTTACCTGCTAATCCTAGCTTAGGTTGAGTTAGGTGGTGATCAAGTGAGTCTTAATCCTTGTTTGGATGGTGTTTCTACATCCTAATCAAGATTAAGGTCCCTAAGCTGGTTCTTGGTGGTGATATCTATATTGAAGAATAAGTTTAGATTTAATCTATCCTTTACATTTCTTTTGGATTCATTTAAAACTAAACTTAGAGTTTAGTTTGCAATTTTAGCTAATTTTGCATTCTCTTGGAGTGCGAGATGAGTGCACGTGTATCCATCAACTTAGGTATCAGAGCTTAGCTTCTCCTTGGCTGGAAAACCACCCCCACGTTTACAGAATCAATCCTAATGACAATCAAATTAGATCTAAAAACAACCTATTTTCACTATAGGTATGAGTATCAGCTTCAAATCAATAAATTAGGGAGTCTAATCAAGAACTCAAAGCTTAAAATGAGTACTTGAGAACACAACTTAGTGAATTCATGAAGTAAAATAAGAAAATGCATGTTAGCCCCACCTGTTCTATCCATGGTGAGGAAGATGTGGCAGCTAGCAACCCTTTATATTCCCCTAGTAAGGAGGAACCCTTGTGAGGGGTAAGGAGGGAATGAAGGAAGCCCACTAAATCTAATGATTTTAGAGTTCAGATTCTAGAATTTTAGGGTAAACTTAATCTCTATGAATTCTTGGAATGGTTGTGCATGGTTGAACGTATCTTTGAGTATAAGGAAATTCCTTAAGACAAGAAGGTCAAGTTGGTTGCTCTTAAGCTTAGATGAACTTATGTGCCAAGAGGGTAAGGAATAAGAAAAGCAAAATCAGAACTTGGAAGAAGATGAAAGCTAGGCTTAAGTCACAGTTTCTGCCACCTATTTACATCTAAGATAACTATTCCTAACTCCACAACCTAACCCATGACAACCTCAATGTTGAAGACAACACATGTAAGTTTCAAAAACTCTTAATCAAGTATGATATTTAGGAACTAGAAGAGTAAACCATGGTTAGGCACTTAGGAGGTCTTGAAGCTAAGTATGCTAATGTGGTGGAATTACAGCAATACAAAACCTTTGATGAAGTTTGTGTCTTAGCTCATAAGGTGGGGCAGCAAAGGAAATCAAAGCCATTCACAGATGAGTTTCAAGACCCCTAGCTCTAGACCAACCCTTTGACAAAGGGAGTCCCATTTCTGTCCCTAGACTGACGACACCCATGCCTCCAACCCCACAAAAGAATCAAACTCCAAAGCAAAGCCAACCCTTACCCATTAGATCCACGCCTACTCCTTTGGGCACTAGTAGGTGTTTCAAGTGTCAAGGATTTGGACACATAGCCACAGACTGCACAAACCGAAGGTCATTACTTTGGCCGAATGGGAAGTAGCGAGAGAGGAAGAGAATAAGGAAGAAAAGAAAGCTTATTTGATAGAATGTCAAGGGGAAACTGAATGAGAAGTTAAGGACAAAGCTGATGAGGAAGAAATGCTATTGTTGGGGAGAGAATTGAGTGGTTTCCAAGGTGGTGAAGACGAATAAAGTAAGAACTTCTTCGGCTCTACGTGTACGACTCAGAATAAGGTATGTTTGTTGTTCATAAATGGACAAAAAGAGAACACGTTAGAACCTTTATCCCCCTCTAAACTCCACGAAAGCAAACAACGAAAGAACTATGAGCATTTGAACCTTTTTTTTACTCATAGCCTACTATTGCTCACTGTTCAAGATGAATTTGAAGGTCCACTTCTAAACCATTCATCAGCCATCACACTTCAGAAACATTTTAACCATGTTTTTCTAGAAGAACCGCAAGGTTTAAAGGTGTTTTCCAAGACTGATTTAAGGAAAACATCTTTTAAGACCAAACAGGGCTTATTTGGGTGGTTAGTTATATTTCAGCCTAATAGAGTTAAGTTCCCACTTGGACAGTGACTATCTAGTGAATTTGAGGGCAAATTCCCTTCAACAAGGGCAGAATTATGGAGATCATCAAGGAAGCATGTTTTAGGCCTTCAAATAAGTTAAGATAGATCACATTCAGTGGCCAAAGTCCAAGAAAAGTCCTATATTTTACTAGGAACACAAACAGAAGGTCACGGGTTCAAAACAGTGCAGTAGCTTGGTTTTGGGAATCAAATTACTTACGCCTCCTTCAGGTCTAAGCCCAATATTTTTGAATATTTTGGTTCCAAAAGATGTTAGCTTTGAAGTCTAGCAAATAAGTTCAAGTTAAATCAAGTACAAAGTGACGATTCAAAGCGGTTTTGCAAACCAACTCAGTTTTGCACCTAATCTACCCGATTTTGTTCGCTGGCCATATTAAGCTACTTAAAGCTAATTTACCCTTGATTTCTTATGAAGGGGAGTTTGTACACATCCTGAGGTTTGCTACCAAGCAAGGAAATGAAGCCTAAATCTATTCAAAGCAAGCAAAATCCAATTTATAAAACTGGCTAGAATCGACTCCTTGTACTTAGTTGGTTGCTGTGGTGGTTATTCCCTCTATTTGCCTTCTAATCAAGACTTACCGGCATCATTGGTAGTACAATATAGTTGGGAACACAATCATGAGCGCTTTCTGGCCTAGTAAGGTGCACTACCAAAGGGAATTAAGGAAAAAAAGGCAATTGAGCTTGGATTGGCTAGCTGTAAAGTGCTTGTTCCAGCAGCCTTTTTCTCTCTCCTCCATGTGCAAGCAGCCTTCTTAAGGCTAATTGATGAGCATACGGATGAGTTTAGTCCTTAACCTTTTGCCTAGCTGGACTCATTGCTTGTAATTAGCTTAGTTAAATATGCTTTGTACTTAAATAGAATGTAAGCCAGTTTTAAGCTTAGTTAGAGGTTTCCTAAGCATGAAGAAACCTCTAATCCTTTCAAGGTAGCCAAGGGATGTGTATAAGTTTGCTAGTAGCTCTCTTTCCAAAATTATATTTGAACTTTGAGTAAAAGAAAAGTTGACTTTGCTCCGTTGGGTTTCTTAAAACATTTTACTTGCTTATCCTAGCTTAGGTTGAGTTAGGTGATGATCAAGTGAGTCTTAATCCTTTTTTAGGTGGTGCTTCTGCATCCTAATCAAAATCAAGGGCCCCATGTCTGTTCTTGGTGGTGATATCTGTATTGAAGAATAGGTTTAGATTTAATCTATCCTTTATATTGCTTTCGGATTCGCTTAAAACTGAAGCCAGAATTCAATTTGTAATTTTAGCTAACTTTGCTTTCTCCTTGAGTGTGAGTTGAGTCTACGTGCATCCATCAACTTAGGTATCAGAGATGAGTTTCTCCTTGGCCCAAAAACCGCCCCCACATTTCAGAATCAATCCCAAACACAATCCAAACACATTCCCCAAATCAGATCCAACCACAACCTATTTTCACTATGAGTACGAGTATGAGTTTGGAAGAGAAACTTAATGCTGTTTTGTAGAACAACCAAGCTATTTCACTTTCAAGTCAGAAATTAAGGAGTCTAATCAGGAACTCAAAGCTCAGAATGAGTACTTGAGAAGACAGCTTGGCAAATTCATAAAGCAAAAACAGAAAATGCACGCTAGGCCCACCGGTTCTATCCACAGTGAGGAAAATGAGGCAACAAACAACCCTTTAAGTTCTCCTAGTATGAAGGAACCCTTGAGAAGGTTAAGGAGAGAGCGAAGGAAGCCCACTAACTCTAATGATTTTAGACTTAAGATTCTAGAATTTGAGGTTAACCTAGATCTATATGAATCCTTAGAAGGATTACACAAAGTTGAACATATCTTTGAGTGTAAAGAAATTCCTGTAGATAAGAAGATCAAGTTGGTTGCCCTTAAGCTCGCAAAGTACACCTCACTATGGTGGATGAACTTATGTGCTAAGAGGGTAAGGAATAGGAAAAGCAAAATCAAAACTTGGATGAAGATGAAAGCTAAGCTCACGTCATGGTTTCTACCTCCCACTTACATCCAAGGGAGCTATTCCCAACTCCACAACCTAACCTAAGGCAACCTCAATGTCGAAGAATACAAGCCGTAAGTTTCAAAAACTCTTGATCAAGTGTGACATTCAGGAACCAAAAGAGCAAACCATACTTAGGTACTTAGGAGGCCTTGAACCTAAGTATGCTAATGTGGAGGAACTATAACAATGCACAACCTTTGATGAATTTTGTGTCTTAGCTCATAAAGTAGAGAAGTAGAGGAAATCAAGGCCATTTAAACATGATTTTTCCACAGCCCCACCCCAAGACCAACCCTTTGACAAATAGTCCTATTTTTTTCCCCAAAGCCCTGACACTCGTTCCTCCTACCCCACAAAAGAATCAAACTTCCCAACAAAGCCAACCCCTACCCATTAGATCCAAACCTACTCCTTGAGGCACTAGTAGGTGTTTTAAGTGTCATGAATTTGGACATATATCTATGACCGCACAAATCGAAGGGTCATTGCTTTGGCCGAATGGGACGTAGCAAGGGAGGAAGAGAATGAGGTAGAAAAGAAAGCTTATCTGATGGAAGATCAGGAGAAAACTTAAGAGGAAGTTGCAGATAAAGATGACAAGGGAGAAATGCTGCTTTTGAGGAGCTTTTCAGTGGTTCCCAATAGGGGTGTTCAAAAATATTCAAAACCAAATAACCGAACCGAAAACCCGATACCCGATCCAAAAATTCGGGTATCCGAACCAAAATATTTGAAAAATTCGGTTCGGGTACCCGAACCAATAATTTTTTCGAATATTTAGTTCGGGTACGGGTTGGTCAATTTACAAATTCGGGTACCCAAAAGCCCGATTTTTTAAAAATTTTTAATTTTTTTTTTGGGTTTTCTATAACACTAAAACTTTGATTTGTTGTATTGTTTGGTTTGGATGTTTAGCTTATTAGTAATTTAGTATTTTGGATTTGGATTGCTTGAGTTCTAATCATTTGGACCATAAGCATGGTATGATGCTAATGTACGATATTAATGAGCTTTTCGAGGTGTGAAGTAATTGAAGTTTGATTGTTATGTGATGACGTTATATGGTATTTTGGTTTTAAGGCACAAGCAAGAATGGGTAATTAGGTATGCATGTAGTTTAGGGCATAAACAAGGAGTTGACCTTTTAAGAAAATTACAACAATTATCCCAGAAAGGGGACAAAAAAGTTTGGATTAGCATGCAACAAAATTGCTTGGCAAAAAGAAGAAGGTTAAAAAAAATTGGATTATTGGGTAACCCAAAACCCGAACCAAAATTATCGGGTACCCGAAATCGGGTACCCGATAATTTTCGGTTCGGATATGGTTCGCCATCTATCCGACCCGAAATTTCGGGTACCCGGACCGAAATCTCTTTTGGTTCGGGTACCCGAACTATGAACACCCCTAGTTCCCAAGGTGGTGAAGATGAACAAGGCAAGAACATCTTCTACTCTAGGTGTACGGCTCAGAATAAGGTGTGTTCATTGATCATAAATGGAGAAAAAGAGAACACCTTAGCACCTTTATCCCCCTATGAACTCCATAAAAGCAAACAACAAAAGAACTATGAGCATTTGAGCCTTTTTCTTACTTATAGTTAACTATGGATTACTGTTCAAGACAAGTCTGAAGGTCCACCTCCAAAACATCCATTAGCCATACCACTTCATAAGCATTTTAACCGTGTTTTTCTGGATGAACTACAAGGTTTAAAGGTGTTTTCCAAGACTGATTTAAGGAAAACAGCTTTCAAGATCAAATAGGCTTATTTGGGTGGTTATTTATATTTTAGCCTAATAGAGTTAAGTTCCCAATTGGACAGTGACTATCCAGCAAATTTAAGGGCAAATTCCCTTCAACAATGGGAGGATGATGGAGATCTATCAAGGGAGTATGTTCTAGGCCTTCAAATGAGTTAAGATAAATTATGTTCAATAGCCAAAGTTCAAGAAGAAAAGACTTATATTTTACTAGGAACACAAACAGAAGGTTACGGGTTCAAAACAGTGTAGCAGTCGAGTTTAGGGAATCAAATTACTTACACCTCCTTGAGGTTTAAGTGCAATATTTTTACATATTTTGGTTCCCCAAGATGTTATCTTTGAAGTCTAACAAAGAAGTTCAAGTTTAATCAAGTACAAAGTGACGATTCAAAGCAGTTTTTGAAACTATCCTAGTTTTGTGCCTAATTTGCCCGGTTCTATTCACTTGTCATTTTAAGCTACTTAAAGCTGATCTGCCCTTGATTTCTTAAGAAGAGGGGTTTGTACACATGCTGATGTTTCCCACCAAGCAAGGAAATAGTGTCTAAGGCAATTCAAAGCAAGAGAAATCTAATGTGCAAAACCAGCTAGAATCGGTTCCTTGTACTCAGTTGGTTGTTGTGGTTGTTATTCCCTCTTTTTGCCTTCCAATCAAGAGTTACCAGCATTATTAGTAGTTAAAAGTAGTTAGAACACAATCATGAGCATTTTTTGGCCTAGTAAGTTGTACCAATAGGAATCAAGGAAAAAAGAAAGGCAACTGACCTTAGATTGGCTAGCTGTAAGGTGCTTGTCCTAGTAGCCTTTTTCTCTCTCTATGTGCAAGCAACCTTCTTGAGGCTAATTGAGGAGCATAGGATGAGTTTAATCTTTAACCTTTTGCTTAGCTGGACTCATTGGTTGTAATTAGCTTAGTTAAACATGCTTTGTACTTAAACAGAATGTAAGTCGATTTTAAGCTTACTTAGAGGTTTCCTAAGCATGAAGGAACCTCTAATCCTTTCACGGTAGCCAAGCGGAGATGTATAAGTTAGGTAGTAGCTCTCTTTCTAAAATCATATTTGAACTTTGAATAAAGGAAAAGTTAAGCTTTGCTCCTTTGATTTTCTTGAAACACTTTACTTGCTTATCTTAACTTAGGTCTAGTTAGGTGGTGATCAAGTGAGTCTTAATCCTTTTTTAGGTGATATTTCTGTATCCTAATCAAGAATAAGGGCCCTAATCTTGTTCTTGGTGGTGATATTTGTATCAAAGGATAGGCTTAGATTCAATCTATCCTTTACATTGGTTTTAGATTCACTTAAAACACTAGCTAGAAATTAGTTTGCAATTTTTGCTATCTTTGCATTCTCTTTGTGTGAGAGTTGAGTGTACGTGCATCAATCAAATATGATCATATATAATGCCTATTGCTATTGACATAATTCCTAATAAGCTTTGATGATAATCCCGAAAAGCCTTCGCAACTTCCTCAGGTCAAGTCATCTACCCATTATGGTAAGGAACTTTATAGCCCTATTAACATGGGTTCTTCGCTTTACCAAACCATAAAAAAAGAACTATTGTGATCACAATTTCTCCATTAGTCCACATTCATCTTCTGCTTATAAAAGCTTGCAAGAGATTTAGTTTTTAGCTTATAGTCTACCATGGCCTACTTCTCCTTATTAATCAGATATATTGGTTAGGTTTACACCAAGTTGTATTTGAATGCCCTCCAAGACTGTTTTGCCAAGACTACCTGTGCTTCAATATCTCAAAAATTCTTTTTGTTAAACTCCTTGAATTTGCATTTAACACTCCTCATTTTTGTCACAATTTATACATTTTTGTGCCAATCACATCGTTAGACCAAGCTACCTATAACACTTCCCTAAAGCTTGGGTGAGAACTCCATATATTAAAGTATCTAAATGGTTTAGGGCCAAGCTACCAACCCTTATGGAGTTTAAGCAAGAGTGGTAAAATATACCTTGGGGAATAAATAAAGCTTAACTCTCAAAGAAATAAGTGATTCAAACCGAATTAACAAACGCCCTATCAATCTTGCTAAATATGTGCTTATTATTTCTGGTATAAAAGCAACCAGAATATTTAAGCTCTAATAGAGCACAGTTATTAATAAAACCCCTGAAGTTCGCCATTTTAGAATGATTAATAGCTACTCCACCAACTAACCCATTAGAATGTAAGACATTATTATTAAAATCATCGTAACATCTAAGGTTCACTTATACCACCACTATATCTAGCCAAGGTAGCCTAGAGAACCTCTATCTCCTTTTGATCGTTGTCACCATAATCATTATGTAAAAGAAAGATTTACTATAGCCATGTCTTATATAAACATGTCTAAGCTATGCAGACATATAAATGATAAAGCCTTGGAAACAACTAGGGAGCCAAATCAACAAAATCCTTCCCTTTCTACTATACGAGATATCAAAGGATAATGACTAGTTTAGTAACATCTTAATTAGGATCTTTCCCATATTTTTGTACTGAACTTTTATTTCTAGTAAACCAAACAACTCCAATTTATTTGCATTAGTAGGGCTTTCTCGTCATTCTGTTTATAGGGGTGATTAAGCCCTCTAATGTTTCAGCTGTTAACATTATCCATTTGGACTAGGAAGTGATGATCTGCCCCAACCTGAAGGACTTCTGTCATTACCTGTTGTTAACATAATAACTTGTTCAATATCCAATGCTGGAAAATGGTTTATTAAAGTTGTGCTTTCATGAGATGCACCAATAAGTCTAATTGCTCTTCTAATCATGATGAAACCATCCCTTTCCTTTTATAGGTTCTGCTAAAGGAGGTTTACACTGTACTTCCTTCCCCACCCATAATGTAGTCCTCTTTTCACTACAATTGGTCCCTTTATGTTCAAACATTTTGCAATTATCATAGCGTATAGGTTTCCGTTCATAAATAATAGGCTCGATAACATTAAGGAATGTCCATTCTCAAAAGAAACTTCATCGAAAAAGATTTGGTTCAGTTTCATCTCCATAAGAACTTGAGCATATTCTAATTGTTCCTTGTCTGTGGTCTGACTCTCATTTTTGGTTATCCAAGCTCATAGATAATTCCACTAAGGTTTAGATTTCCCCAATACTTCACATGAAGTCCGAGCAATTAGACCCATTTAACATCTTGAATATTATCCTTTTGTATTCTTATATCATGTTCCCACTATTTGCGAATAATAGGTTTCTTGTCAAAAAGTGCAGGACCATACTCTATGGTAGCTTTCATCACATCCTTTTGGTAAAATCTTACAATAAAATTACCTTTATTAATGACGATTACGTAGTCTACTAAATCACCCCAAATCCTATTAATAAAGCCTTGAAAAGTTATAAAGGGAGGTTGCCACCAGGAAAAAACACCCACTATGTATGTTCTCTATAGTCCACCTCTTCCTCAATGTCATCCATAGTGAATTTCAGTTTTTCATATTTTCTAGACAGAGAGGCTCACCTAGTTGTCTAACTCCATCATTTTGTAGGTTCCATCTCTCCTTCGTGCGAGACACGAATTGCATCATAAACATCATTCTCAACTCGATTTTCATTATATTAACCCTTGTCTCTTGATTTTCAGCAATTACAGAACTCATTCATTTTGAAGTTCCAAAACCATGGTAGTTTTATCAGAAAAGTACAACGCTATTTAATTTAAAGGCATACCTCTTTTCAACGAACGAGCCTCTACTTATAACATGTTCATCTCCCAAGCTCTTAGCACGCTGTCAAAAACCAGCCAATAGCCTTGTGCTTCCTTTGCCAAAGAAAAACAAGGACTTACAAAAGTAAAGAAACAAAACAAACAAAAACATATCACTATAATAAACTAAAAAATGCCCTAAATAAACAAGGAACTACTAATAAAAATCAAACAAAACACAAAACATAAAACCAAAAGGACTAACAAGAAAACAAAATACACTATTAATAACAAAATACACAAGGGTGATCATCACCAACTCAGCTCAACAAATCCCAAATTTCTTCTCAAAATCAATCACCACACAATCCCAATCCTAGATATCCAAAAAATGTATAGAAAGAAGGAGAGAAAAGAAAAGAAAAAGGAGAATAGGGAAGGGATGGAATGATCGTACTAGTTCGATACAAAAATGTTCCCAAAGTAATGCCTCACTCAGATGATGTCGAGAAAGTCAATGAAGCATTAGGCACTCCATTTTAGCTCATAATTTATGACTCACATCAAAGCCCACCGATCACTTATAACGACTTGTCAAATAATCAAGAATAATGCTCATAAAAATAGTAGTAAGAATCAGGAGGGGTACCCTAAATCAAGTGCATAAGTTTAACGTAACTCAAGGCTCTCTTGAACTTATCAAAGTTCTTAGCCCAATCAAAGGGAGATGTGCAAATGCAAAATCAGATGCGTAAGTCCATGGTCTAATAATGATGTGACTATATGAATGCATAAGCCATCGAGACTGGTATGAATGACCTAAATGAAGTTCAACTTCTCTAGGGGGAGGGGAGAGGACTTGGGCAAAGCCAATCAAATGAAATATGAAAATCAAAGCCCATAGGACGGCCTAATGTCAAGTCCTTCACCTTAAAGTGATCCTCGAGTCTCTCTATGTCAATATCATTAAGAATCTATTCTAAACAATGGCCGCCAAGCACAAAAGTCTCATATTCTATAAAAGTAGACTTAGGTGAGTCTAAAAAAGGGGGGAAATAGGGAGGGAAGAAGGAACGGATGAAATGGGAGGAGTGGGGGCTAAGTCAGGCGAACACTCAATAGGAATGGGATTAATAAGCTCCTGAGGAGATGTAACCTCATTAAACAACATAATAGGAGGCTCATCAAATGAATGTGCCTCAAAAAATGCATCCTCTGACTCAACAAATATGCCACACTAATCATTCGAACTAGTATAAATCTCAAATCCATCTCCCTCCTCAAGCTTTCCTAAGGTAGCCAAATAAAGAGATGAATCATGAGTGGTGATACTACCCTTAGGAGTGTCACTAACTGTACTAAACTCTAGAGAGGATACTACTACTAAAGCAGATGAGGTATCACCTGGTTCCTCAAGGTCATCACAATGTGTATCATCATGAAAATCATGCCCTAAGGGAATCGGTGCCTCACTCCTAACATCAAAGTCCTCACAACAACCGACCACAAGTGTAGGAGAGCCTAAACCATGATTGGTCTTGAGTAAGTCATGCAAGTAAACCTCCCTATCAAAGGAAGCCAATGCCTCTAATCTATATGCTCTATGAAGTAGTGGACAAGAATCAACAACATGAAGAAATGAATCACAATAATCACATGAGATAGGAACATATGGAGTGTGAGTGTGTTCATAAGATATGCCTCCAAACTGACTCTCTTCTAAAGGCGTAACAAGCATAATGTAAGGGTCAGGAATGGGATGACTAAAGGTCTTTCTAGCATTTTCATGCTCCCAAGTGTCATGAGTCAAATGCTTAAAGAAATTCTAAATTTCATATGGAGTCTTAGTAAACAAACATTCCGAACCCCTAAGGTATATAATCTCAGCATAAACTCCATGTTCATTATTATGATGCTCAAAAATCACTTCCCAAATTTCCCATTTCTTAAAATATCAATCACTTGAGCACGATTCATTCAATCTACTCAAGTTTCGCCAAAATACTTCATGCTTATATGAGGGAAATAGAAAAGTGCCATTTATTTTTTATTTTTTTTCAAGCTTTTTAATTTTCAGCGATTTTAGGTTTTTCTAATTTTCAATTTTTCTAATTTTTTGGATTTTTTCCAAGAAATAAACTAATTTAAGTCTCTACTAATAACGAAATAAAGAAAGTAAAATAAAACATGTAGAATTAATAAGAAAGCAACAAAAATTAAGGTCACTGGCCCTATCCCTAGCAACGATGCTAAAAACTTGTATGGGATTTTCAAAATGAAATTTAGCTGGAAGTGTACAGCTTTCGCTATAGTACTTGAGGATTGTCTCCTTAGGGACGTGGGTGAGATTAAGGTCACTGAAGTAATCTATGCTATCATATAACTAAATTAGTGAAACTTAACAACTAACAAATGAAACTTACTACAATAAACTACGACTAGGCAAGCACAATTCATGAAACTAAAATTAAGAATAATGAACAATTAAGTTAAACCTAAGTAGAAAGGAATTATGTCTAGTCTTATTGCCAATCATATGCCTACCTGCCAAAAGTAGTCAAATCACTATAACCTAAATGAGGCATTATATAATATAAATAAATAGAAATAAAATAAGTAGAAGATCAAAAGGGCTGAGAATATAACTGACCTAATTTCTATATAACTCATTTTGCTCAAGCAAATCAACCAACAAGAATAAAATCAAAGAAACCGAAACCTGATTAAAGAGCAGAGGACAAACTATCCAATAATAGTTATACATCATGCTAGAAATCAATTCTTCAAAGCCCTTGATGATATGCACAAGCAACCCAATACCAGCTTAGTAATACAAATCAGGTAATTAGAACAAATGGGAAAGAGAGCATAAACGACATTTATGGGCATCCCTGCTTAGTGAGCTTGACTAGCTCTAAATGAACCTCTATTAATGGAGGTCCCAAGCTCTATATGTGTATTAAAAACATAACAAAATAGGGGAAGGGGAAATTGTAAAAATCAAACGCACACTTGCAAATTTTCGAGGCCAGGATCTGAAATTCCAAACTTATAAATAAACTAATCCTCTCATACCAGTAGAAAAAGAGGAGTATCACTAAGCTTCGTTAATGGCTGCCAATAAAGGTCTAAAGCATAGTAGCCAAAAACAAAGGAGAAGTAGAGTAATCTGGATGTAATTTCTCTTAAAACAAACTTAAAATTAGTTCAACAACACACAAAGAATCATTATTGTCCACTCCAAATTAACAACCAAGCTTCAAATGCATGAAAATTGCAAGCTAGAAACAAATCTAAAATTGAAATCGAAGCAGAGAAATTAAAAAGTAAAGCCCTAAATCTAAAACTGTGAATCACTAAAATTGAAGCTAAAACTGAAACTATGAAATCAAAACCCTAAATTAAAAACCTAGCTTTTGCATTCACCGTAGGTATACTTGATTTATAGTGATTTTTCTTCTCTTCTTGGCCATTGATTTAGGCCTTGATGTGGACGGTGAAGATGATTGTTATGCTGGCATCGAAGTGGAGGGGTTCGCTGGTGTTTAAACACATAGAGATAACGGTGGATGCTAATGGTGTGAATGCTAGTGGTTGATGGAGATGGTGAAGGTGAAGGAGGATGATGGTGCGTGGTGTTGATCTGTGAAGAAGAAGACAAATGAAAGGGGAGGCCTCAGTCGAGTTTGAGGAGAGCCAAGGAGAAATAAAAGGTGGGGTTTTCATGGGGCACTTGACCGGTGTGTGGGGTTGGGGGGAAGAAAAAATTCCTTTCGGGTCCACTGTGATTGGTGTAATAATTTACTGACCTCATGTTTTCAGGAAAATATTTTTGGAACTCCTTATGTAATACCTTTGTTCTTTTTAGCTTAAGCTAACTAATTTGTTTAACGATTTCACTAAATTGGATTTTTATTTATGTTTAGTTAAGTGTTGATAATATTTTCCGGTGGTGACTAAGAGTTATGAGTCGTCCTCTGGGATGAATGGGGATTAACTTAAAATTGACTTAGCCGTATGAGCGATTTTAGTTTTCAACTTAATTAAACAAACCTAGTATACAAACCTAATAAACTCTTCTAACATGACTTTCCAAAGCAAATAAACACTACACTAATCTAGCTAATGTTCACTAGCATCTGAAAAACACGTAGCAAGAGAAAATGGGGGATCGCGCTCGACATGGCCCTTGGTTTCACTTGGCCAATCAACACAACTAACAATCCTTAAAGACCACCCCCAAAAAAAATTATAATTTCTAGATTAAATTATGCCTAATCCTAAAATGTGCAATAAAAAGTTAATGGAGAGAAGTCTACCAATGAGTTCATGACCTTCCATGATTAGGATTAGGCGCTACCATCATCATTAAGCACTGTATGATCTCTTTATCAATGGAACCTCAGGTTTGTACTATCTTAAGATATCCTAGTAGTGTGGATGAGTAAATGTAGAAAAGAGGGAAATCAACTAAAGAGATTATTGTGTTTTGAAAGGCAGATTTAGGTTTCAAATCCATTAAGATCAAAAACAAAATCTCCCTATAACCCCTAACACATCAAGTCCGTGTTTGGGAAAGGTTGATGTTGCTCAGAAGTGAAGACCTTGAAGAAATTTAGGAGAGAAAAGCTAAGATTAAGCAATAATGAACAGAGAGAACAAGAAACTTGCCATCAAATTAATCTAAAGCTTCAACATTTTAGCTATTCATTAATGGACGAGAGAGAAAGTTCTACAAGACTAAAGCTAGAGTGAGAAAGTTGCTAAAATGAAGATGACCTAAAAAAAGGATGCCAAAAATTGCCTTTTTACCTTACATCATCGAGTAATTAAAATAAAACAAAATTCGAGGGTTTTGCATAGTTGTGCCCCCTGCCACGGGGCACCCGTGCCAAATGTCTGTCCATATTTTTCCATTTTCTGCTTGTGGCATGCCCTGTTGACCTTGTGCCATGCCCTCATGACCTTGTGTTTTTCCTTCAAAATGGATTGCGCTTGGCTACCAATTGGGCTCATCTCTTATTTAACCCTACAAAACACAAAATCTAATTAGTTAACTATTTTGAAGATTATATGTGAGCTAAAATCCAATAATGAGGGTGAAAACTTTGCCCGATTAACAGCGGAACAAATACCCCCACACATAGGTTTTGCTCATCGTCAAGTAAAACATGACGAAATCACCTTTTTGTTGGTGGTATGGTCGTACTTAGCATATCCAACAAGCCCTTTAAACCCCTTGGTCCCCTAAGTGGAGGACTGCGGTCTCGTGTGGGTTTGAGGAAGTCTTTAAAGAGGAAAAAAGAAAAGAGAGGGAAAAAGAAGGAAAAATCTTTTTTAGTTTTTCACAAATCTTTGCAAGGCAACATCATTGAGGGTAATCATGCATTTCTTAAGCCAACAACTTACTCTAGCCACCAAAGTTCACACAAGGCACGTATAGTGTGCATAATCAGGTTGTCGGTCCTTGTAGATGACAATCATGTTTTCATTATGACCTTTTTCAATGAGTGGTAAGCGATGGTTACTCACTTTAGGGCATATGAGACTCTTCTCTCAAGTGTTTAGAGCAATAACATGCGTGCACTCATGCTCAACACCAACAATGCATTCTACCATAATTTTGATTCTCCACCATATAACTACACATGCATTGTGATAATCAAGAGGACTTTTCAAAGGTTGTGATGGGGCTAGGTTAAAGGTTGACGACAGAGGCAAGATTTGAGAATGATGAACTAGCAAGGCGCTCTAATGAGTTATCAAAATCACCTCCATGATTCGTTCCCCCTCCCCAATTGCACCCCAATTAGCAATTTATATTGATGACTTGAATACTCTAAATTTCACTTAAACCTTTAATGCCAAGACTTTTATTCCCTTTTCTTTCTTCCTTTTTGTTTCAAAATAATGTTTCTCATTTCTTATTGAGTTCTATCCTCATTTTTATTTTTTTCTCCTTTTTTAAAAATTTTTCTCAAACAAAGAAGTGCTTGGCAAGAAAGTTTCTAACTTTTTGCAAAGTATCAAGTCAATTCGCATATTTATCTCTTCCCTTTTATAGGCCACACCAAATAAACATTCCCTCACATTATTTCCAAATCGCCTCATCATAGTGATACTTATTGGCCTTGGCTTAGGTAGAGTTAGTGTTTGAGGCCAAAGGCTAATCATGTGGGTCACACAAAAACATCAACAGTTAAGGCTCAAAGGGAGAACAACGGATACAAATTATGTACCATGGGAGGCTTTTTGGCTAATGTGGCCTTGATTATGCACAAAGAATGCCTCTTTCCTTTCATCAATGATGCAAATGCAATATGTGGTTTTAAAGAGAGTTAGCGTAAATTCTATAGAATTACAAATGTGGGTGAGCGCCTCATGAAATGAACAAGATGACTGCAAGTGAAAAAGCAATTGCATAAGGCTCAAAAACCTCACAGGTTCACCTACCATGCCTGCTCTCATCTATTAGGTCCACTAGACATGGATTATCAAAAACTTGGACCTTTTCTCCATCATATGCATCCTAATTATGTGTTATTCGAGTCCTAAGCGATCAGAGGTCATTGCCAACAAAAGTCGTGCATTTTCCCCCAAAACTATTCATTACAAGAAAAATAGAAAATCTTTTTGAATTTTTGAAATTTTTTTTCTCTTTTTTTCTTTTTAAAAGAATAATCAAATAGCTTCATGACCCTCACAGTTAACATGCACAATGTCCTCATTGTGAGAACTAAGGCACTTTAACAAGGAAAGAAATGAAAACGGGAAGAAAAGAAGGAATATCAACGAGGAGAAGAAAGAAGACTACCTTAAGATGTAAACATGGAGAAGAAAAGAAGAAAGAAGAAAATATTGACATGGTAAACATGGAGTTATATATACAATGTATATGCATGACTACATTAAATATAATATAGACATTGCCTATGCTCCAAAGAACCCATTACTCTAATAGTCAAATTCACCACACATGGATTGCATTAATCACAACATTCATCTATCATTTCAATCATGTAGCCAACACAACCTAAATTGCTCCTCAAATGGCCATTAAAACCACAACACACTATAATAAGGAAGGACCAGGAGAGACAAATAATCAACATGTGACCACCAAGAAGAACTTAGATGCCCCCTAATACAAATAACAATATGAACCCCTCAAAATGCAATAAACAATAAAAAGAAAGGGAGGGCAAGGTATATAACTCATAGTCACTGGGCCCTATCGGGCGTAGGTGGCGGTAAAAAATGTGGAGGAAATGGTGTGAATGTTCATGAGCCCCCTTGATCGCCCAAGAAAGGGTGGAATCATGGCTCCAACTGGCTGATGGCCTCAGATTACTGCCGAATAAGCTCATTCATCCGCCTCTTCTCCTCATACTCTCGTGCTTCTCTCATAGCCCGCTCCTTCTCTCATCAGATATGCCTCATTTTTCTCTCTTCTTGCTGCTACACATACCCCCTAAAGTAAGTCACCCCCTTCTCAATTGACTCCATAAGTCCGGACATCCAATGAATATCGCGACGCATCTCATTGCGCCTCTCTTGAACTCCAACTACCTCCACTTGGAGGTTAGAAAAAGATTGGAGGAAGTTTGAATCAAAAGGCATTTAGGGTATGGGGGAAGAGCCCCCCATCTTAAAATATTGGTGTTAGGTTTGTGGTTGTGGTTTAGGTTGAGGTGCAGGGTCATTCTCCTCTTAAGGTGCCCTATGTTGTTGGGTGTCTTGCCCTTCTTCTTCACCTTCATTGTCATCATCCTCACTAACCTCTTTATTCCCGTCATCACTTTCATCACCCTCGCATGGCATCACCACCTCTCTCTATCACTCAATCACAATTCCAATTTTGTTTGTTTGAAATGGAGGTTCGTGGCACATCCGAAAAGGTGGAAAGTTACTTGTTTGTGGTGGGGCTACTTGTTAATGCCGCTCTCTCTATCTATGAAAGTCATGTGGGCTAATGGTGGCTATATCTAAATTCCTACCTAAAGAATGAGGCTCGAGGCTACCCAATTTTCCACCATGGCCTAAAGCTTGGGTAATTATAGTGATCATACCTCCCACACCAATTACATTTTCATAGGCAGTGTTGGTCACTTCTGCTAAGTGCTGAATGATACAAGCCCCAGTACCCCCATAGGTCCTGGTTGAGGAATATCAAATCAAAAACAACTTCACCGTTCTGCAAACATTTTGGCTATCATTGCACGCAAAGATAATATCAGCCATTAAATGTTGTAAATAACAGATATTGACATTATAGATGTCTTTGGCCTTGGCCTACCTAGGGTCGTGCACACGTGGCCATGCAAACCTATTGGTGTATGATTTTCTTTTGGAGCATGTGATGCTCAATCGATAGGGTCGAAGCGCCATCTATTTGGCACATCCCGAAAGAGTCCAAACACACTAGCAGGTGAAGCAACCCATTGAATTCCCTTAAACTCAACCTATGGTCTGTATTGAACATCCGAAAGGAAATAAGGACCTCCTGACCGCTATGTGAACCGGCCCAATCCACCTTCAATGAAGTCAAAAATGCGATAATCAACCGATTATAAGACACACATTTAATCTCAATCTATTCCATCTAACCTAAATTACTCAATAAAGTCACAACATCATCTACCATTCCCAATTGCTACAAAGAGTCCACATGCCAAAACTTTTGCTCACTTTTTTTCCTAGCACTAAGAGTTTCATACTTTATCCTTTGATCATCATTCACAAAAATTAGACCCCTAGTGCTATGAGGTACAGTCAATGGGTAAGCATCTTAGTACCTTTCGTATTAGGGTGCTTGGGATGAAGAAGCTTTGGATGATTTCTTGGGTAGGGAGGGTCCCCTAGATGATTCACCAACCTGTTTCTTGCTTATTTTCCTAATAGAGGGTGAATTCAAGCCTCTGGAGTGCAAAAATGGAAGCGAAGAGCAAGCTTTCTTTATCTACAATCTTTAACCTCAACAATGGAGGTTAGGATTTTAAAGAGAAAAGTAAGTGGGTTGGGATGAAAGGGGATGAATTTGAGAGGGTTGATGGTGGAAATGGGGGAGACCGAGGTTGAAAATGGTGAATTTTATGAAGAATTTGAAGTATTTGGCTAATATTTGAGTGGGTAATGAGAGCGAGTGAGGCTTAGAGAGAGAGAGGGAGTCATTAAGAGAGAGAAAATGCAGAGGAAAAAGGTGGAGAAATGAAGAAGAAGAGTGAAAATTGACGGTTTAGTGCATACTAGGGGAGGCACGGTCTTACCCCTTGGCACGGGACGGTCGTGCCAAATCTCTAATTACCCCCTTTTCTGCCTATCCTAGGCACGGGCCTGCCCCTTTGCACGGGGGAATTGTGCTAAATCTCTACCCACACCGTCCTTTTTTCAATTTCCCTTGCTTCCAAATCCCTTTTTTAACTCAAATTTTCTCTCTTTTTTTCCCCCTTCATTAAACTTCTCTTTCTCTCCATTCTCTCACTCATTTATTCTTTTCTCTACTCTTTTTCTCATCATTTTAAAAAAAATTTTCTAAACATTTTTCACACTTTTTCTTGGCTTTTTCACCTTTTTTTCTTTCTATTTTTAACAACCACACCCTTATGTACACCATGCACATTAATACAATGACTTCAAACATGACTACTCAAAGGAAGGAGGTTCATGGAGGAAGATACCCTCCACATCCTCTTCCCTTGTAGTTCTAGCATGGACTTCAATCTATGCCCATTCACTTTGAACACTTGGTCCTTGGTGGGTCTTTAACTTCGACCGCTCCATGGGAAAACACTTTAACTACAACATAGGGACCAACCTACCTAAACCGTAACTTTTCTAGAAACAAATGAGGGCGAGAATCATACAGTAGCACTTTTTGGGCAGGGGAAAACTATTTTCTATGGATGAGTTTATTATGGAAGAATTTGACGTGCTCTTTGCTTAAACGAGCGTTATCATATGCTTCCCGCTAAATTTCTTCAAACTCATTCAAACTAAGCTTTCGTTCCTCACCAAAGACACCATATAGGGCGACATGCCCAAAGGGGTCTTGAAAGCTGTCCGATAAGCCCATAGTGCATCAATTAGCTTATGCCCCTAACCTTCCTACTCCTATTCACGGTCACTTCAAGAATTTGCTTGATTTGCCTATTCGAAACCTATCATTAGTTTATGGATGGTATGGGGTTGCCATACGATAGAGGATTAAGTACCTTTTAAGGAGTGCATCAAAGAACCTATTGTCAAAATGTGTCCCTTAATCACTAATGATGGCCCTAGGTGTCCTATACTTAGCAAAAATGTTTTCTCGCAAAAACCACTTAATCACGTTGGACTCATTCGTCCCCCTGGGAATGGCCTCTACCTATTTTGCCACAGAATCCATGCACAAGAAAATGTACTCATTCGCAAATGAATTTGGGAATGGACTTGTAAAATCATTACCCCATACATTAAATATGCCTACAACAATGACGGGGGTGAGTGTCATCATGTCTTTCCTACCTATCTTCCCATTAGTTGACAACACAAGCATCATGTGCAATACTCATGGGCATCTCTAAATAAGGTGAGCCAATAGAATCCGTTTTGAAGAACCTTTACAGCAGTCTTTTTGCCACTAAAGTGTCCTTAATAAGATTGATCATCGTAAAAAGAGAAGACACTCTGAAAGTCCTCATCGGGGACGCATTTTCTAATGATTTGGTCCAGATAATATTTAAACAAGTATGGGTCGTCCCATATAAAGAATCAGACCATGCAAAGAAAACGATCTCTATCATCCTTATTTCACCCCCAGACATTTTCCCAGTCACTAGATAGTTCACTATATTAGCAAACCATGGCTCCACTTGAGCCTTAAACAATTGCTCATCGGGGAAACAATTGGATATGGGGGGTTCATTTGCCTCATTAATCACTAGCCTTAATGGGTGATCTGCTATCGGGTTCTCGAAACCCTTCCTATCTTTAATCTCACAATTAAATTCTTGTAGAAGCATAATCCACCTAATTAGCCTAGGCTTTGCATCTTTCTTTTCTATTAGATGTTTTAAAGCAGCATGGTCAATTAAAACAATCATATGAGACCCTACGAGATAAGGTCTAAACTTTTCAAGTCCAAAAACTACCGCCAAGAATTCTTTTTTAGTCACAGTGTAATTCACTCGCGCCTCATTCAAAGTATAACTCACATAGCAAATTACATGGGGCTTCTCGTCAATTCTTTGTGCTAGAACTGCCTTGATCGCATAGTCCGATACATCACATATGAGTACAAAAGATTCTCTTCAGATGGGAGGATGCAAGATAGGAGCTGTAGTGAGTGCCTCCTTAAGCTTTGTGAACACCACTCCACACTCCTTAGAGAAGTGGAAGGGCGCCTCCTTTATTAGAACAAAAGATAAAGGTTTAGCAATCTTGCTAAAATCCTTGATAAATCTCTGGTAAAAACCGACATATCTAATAAAGGGTTGCATATCCTTTACACAAATAGGGAGGGGGAGGTTTGCAATCAAATCCACTTTCTCTTTGTCTACCTGTATACCCTCACTAGAGATAATATGGCCAAGACAATCCCTTTTTTGACCATGAAATGACATTTTTCCCAATTAAGAGTAACTTTTTATCCCGGCACCTTCTCAATCTTTTCCCAAGTTAGCTAAGCAATCCTCAAAAGAGTCTCCGTACATGGAAAAGTCATCCATGAAAATCTCAAGGCATTGCTCAACTAAGTTGAAAAATATTAAGATCGTACATCTTCAGAAAGTGGCTGGGGCGCATTGCAAAGGCCAAAAGGCATCTTCCTAAAGGCATAAGTGCCAAAAGGGCATGTAAATGTGGTCTTTTCTTGGTCTTCAGGGGCAATAGGAATTTGGGTATAGCTAGAATACCTATTAAGGAAGCAATAGAAAGCCCATCCGGCTAACATTTCCAACATTTGGTCTAAGCAGGCAAGCGAAAGTGATCCTTCTTAGTGACGGAGTTCAACTTTTGATAATCAATGCATACCCTCCACCGGATTAGATTCTTGTGGAAATGGGCTCGCCCTTATCATTCTTAACTACGGTTACACTAGTCCTTTTAGGAACAACTTTGACAGGGCTCACCTACTCACTATCCAAGTTGGGGTAAATAATGTCATGATATAACCACCTAAGGTGTATGCAATGTTGTACTATAGTGGGACTAATGCCATGAATATCTCCTAAGGTCTACCCTAATACTTCTTTGTTTTCCCTTAATAAGTCCAGGACTTGAATTTCTTGGTTTGCATTTAAATCATTAGCAAGTATCATAGCAAAAGTCTCATTCGAACCCAAGAATGCATATTTGAGCGTATTGAGAAGAGGTTTAGTTCAAAAAAGGAAGATAACGGCACATTAGGAGGTGCCCTATGAGATGAGGGGGGAATAGAAGAAAGGCATACAAGAAAGGATGCATGTAATGAGTCATCGCATTGGTCCTTACACGCAAATGCATCATATCCGGGTTCATACTCCATGCAACATGACTTATACACACATAACATTAACTCTTCTTCATAATCAACCTCTACTTCCCCCAATGTAAGGTCACCAACCCAATTAAGGGATTAGCGGTCAACATCAACAAAACCCATTGGTTGCTTTTGTCGTTAAAAACATTCAATTCCATGGTCATGTTTCCAAATGTCAATTTCAATTTCCCATCCCTATAATTCATAAGAGCATTTGAGGTACCTAGAGTGGTCAACCAAGGACGATTGGTATTTCATTTTCAGTATTCATCACACCCTCGGTCTCTAGAACTACAAAATCCACTGGAAATACGAGTTCTCCCACTTTAATCAACACATGCTCAACCATCCCTCTAGGAAGCCTAGTAGAATAGTCGGCCAACTAAAGGACCATTTTTGTAGGCTTAAGCTCCCCTAAACCCAATGTCGTATGCACTGTGAAGGCAAGGAGGTTAACACTAACACTAAGTGTAGAACGGCCCAGAGAATGTTGCGATGACTAATCATAATTGAGATTGTAGGGCATCTAGGGTCCTTATAGTTAATAAGAACTTGATTTCAAATGATTAGAGGCCAAATATGCTATGTTGGGAACAATAATGGCTCTCTTAGTGGTGCACAAGTCTTTAGGCAAGAAAGCGTAGGGGGCATTTGTTGTATCACATCAAGAGGGGATGTTGATCTTAACTTGGGAGAAAGTCTCTCTAATCTTATCAACATAAGATTGCGGAATGAGGTGGGGGTCTAGTAACACAAGTAGTAGGAGTACAAGAATCCTTATGAGAGGTGGAATCATTGATTGACTCACTCTCCTTAGGTCCATCTACATCCTTAGATGGAATTTGGATCATTGGGGAGGGAAACATATTATCACCTTTAGGGCAAAGGAGAGAAGATGACATGGAAGGGGGGATCATTCTCATTTTTCTCACCCACACCAATGTCAACTTCTTATGCAACCATAAAGAAATTACGTCACTAACTTTCCGAATGTCAATGGGGCCAAAGGAAAAGAAGGAGCCTCCCCTTGGGTTCACCTCAGGTTGACTAGGGAAGACCCCTTTCTCCTTATTAGACATTGCTAATTGAGTAAATTGTCCACTCATTATCTTCATCATTATCTCATTTGACTCCTTAAATTCTCTGGTCATCCTCTCCGTGTTATTGACTTTTTGTTCACTTTATCTAGTTCATTATAACTGGGAAAGGGGTATGATTGAGCCACATATGGTTGATGCGGAAGAGGCCCCCTAGGAGCATTTTCTGCCCTTAGTAGGATGGTTTTTGATAGCCCAAAGATGAGAAGTTTCCTTGAGAACCCCCACCTTTATTGTTGGGCATCAAGGCATTAGGCTCAGTCCATGAAAAATTGGGATGCTTAGCCCACCCCGAATTGTATGTAAACGAGTAGGGATTGAATTTTAGCCTTTGGAAGGCCGCATTCACGTGATCTTGCTCTTAACTTGTAGCCAACTATTGAGCAAACAAGGGACATGGACCTAGGGAGTGATCAGTGGATTGACATTGAGAGCATGAGACCATTTGGGGAGGGGGAAGTTATTTGGGGATTGGGACCACACAAAACCCTTTAACATGGCTTCAAGGGCAGCAAATCTGGCATCAATGTATGTGGTATCCCATTATAAGTTCTTCCCTTTTAGCTATTAATCGTAGCACCTAGACTCTCATCCCTAGTAGTTTCCCATTATAAGTTCTTTTCAGCTAACTCCTCTAGGAGGTCCCAAGCTTTAGTCTCACTCTTGTTCAAAAAACCTCCATGACACATAGACTCCACCATGGTCCTAGTGGCTTCGTTAAAACCCTCATAAATTATTTGGCATAAATGCCACCTTTCTAAACATTACTATCGACATTGAGAAAATAAGAGAAACCGTTCAAAACACTTCTAAAGGGACTCCTTGTTAAGTTGGAGAAAATGGTTAATCTTATTCCTTAGTTTCAACGTTTTAACATTCGGGAAATATTTCCTTAAGAAAACCCTTACAAACCATTCTGTGAAGAAATTGAATTTACCGGGAGGCTATTCACCCATTTCTTTGCTAAATCGTTTAAGGCAAAAGAAATGAAGCGCATCCTAACAATGTCCTGTAGCACATTAGGGAATTACATCATCGAGCATACTTCCTCAAATTTACTCAGGAATAGGTAGGCATCACCATCCCCACTGAATTCAGGAAGCGTGGTCATGTATTGAGGACTAAAGGAGAATCGGACATCCTACGAGTTATGGTATTTGAAAGCAAGAGGGATTAGTTGCTCTTGGTGGGTATAAGATTTGATTAAGGCTCCTTAGAGCTGGAGGAGGAGGATAGGGAGGCCTTTGGGCTTGTTCCTCTGCCATTTCTTCGGGGTCCAGTGCTATGGTTGGCATTGCCTAAGCGGGGAGGTCTTTCGACATAAATCAATCTCCCAAAACTAGGCAATCGAATCCAAGCACTCATGCATTCTCATTTTTATGGGTTTTTTTCAATGTTTTTGATTTTTTCTCGAAAAGATCAAAACAAAAAACTATATACAATAATTAAGTCTAAATCAAAAGCAAATCAAATGCCTTCATCCCTAGGAACGACGCCATTTTATTGATAATATTTTCCTATGGTGAGTAAGAGTTACGAGTCATCCTCTGAGATGAATGGTGATTCACTTAAGATTGACTTAGCCATATGAGTGATTTTAGTTTTAAACTTGATTAGACAAACCTAGCATACAAGCCAAATAAACTCTTTTCAAATGACTTTCTAAAGCAAATAAACACTACACCCAATCTGGCTAATGTTAACTAGCATCTAAAAAACACATAGCACTGAGAAAAAGGGGGATCAGGCTTGACATGGCCTTGGCTCGACTTGGCTAATCAACATAACCAACAATCCTCAAGGTCACCCCCTAAAAAATATAATTTCTAGATTAAACAATGTCTAATCCTAAAAATTTTAATAAAAAGCTAAGGGATAGAAGTTTTACCACTAACGAGTTCACAACCTTTCATGATTACGATTAAGTGCTGCCATCATCATTAAGCCTTGTATTGATCTCTTTACTAATGGAACCTCAAGTTTGCACTATCTAAGCTATCCTAGTAGTGTGGATGAGTAAACTAGAAAAGAGGGAAATCAACTAAAGAGAAGATTGAGTTCTAACAGGTAGATTAAGGTTTCAAATCCATTAAGATCAAAACTCAAATCTCCCCACAACCCCAACACATCAAGCCCATGTTTAGGGAAGCTTCATGTTGCTCAGAAGAGAGCGCTTTAAAGAAATTCAGAGAGACAAAGTAAGATTAAGCAATAATAAAGAGAGAGAACAAGAAACTTTCATCAAATTAATCTAAAGCTTCAACTTTTTAGCTATTCATTAATGGAGGAGAGAGAAAGTTCTACAAGGTTAATGCTAGAATAAGAAAGTTGTTAAAGCAAAGATGACCTAAAAACATTCCAAAATTACCTTTTTACCCTTGCATCATTATGTAATTAAAACAAAACATAATTCTAGGGTTTGGCACAGTTGTGCCCCCGGCATAGGGCACCTATGTCAAATCTTTGTCCACTGTTTTTCATTTTTTGCTTGTGGCATGCCTTGCTGACCTTGTGGCACGTCCCTTGGGATTTTACCTTCAAATAGATTGGGCTTCACTTCTAATTGGGTACTCTCTTATTTAAACCCTACCAAAACACAAAATCTAATTAATTAACTAATTTAATGACTATTGTGAGATAAAATTCAATGATGAGGGTCAAAACTTTGTCCAGTTAAAAACTGAACATTAAGATAGATTAATATTGACATGCTTGCTTAAATGGTAATTTTATTAAAAGAAAATTATTATCATTAATTATAAATTTTATGTTAGTCTTAAAAGCGCTTATAAAAATTTTATTGAATACTAATCGTAGATTCCTTGGTACGATTAGATTGACAAGCATTAGGATTAATAGTCCTGAATTTAGACCAAGGAGTACCAATTTGGGGGCTGAGAGTTAGTAGATATCTAGCAAAAGAAAGGGAGAAAGGTCATCTATTACCCAAAAACTAGAAGCCAATGAATTATAAGGCAAGCATCTTCTTCTTCAGCTAAACATCGCAGACTAGGCTGCCTTCTTCCCTTTCTCTTCACCACGCAGCCAAAGGACTAGAAATCTCCTTCTAATTTTTCCCCATAGCCCAGATCAGCCCCCATCTCCTCCCAAAAATGACAAAACCTTAGAATTACAAAGAAATTTATGAAGTACTCAGGATTATTTCACCACATTTATGGTCTCCCCTGGTGCACCTCACAGTATGATGCCATCTTCATCCCTCCATAAATTCAAGCGGAAACTCAAATAAGAGGGTGAGCAAAAGAGAGGATCAACAAGCACTAGAACAGCGGCAGTTGTAGCATTCCAGGAAGGCCAAAAATGAGGCATGGGAGTGTGTGCTTTGGGTCAGTGTTTGGCAGCGAAAAAGGGAGCAAAATCTCAGTTTTAGAGCATCTAAAACAACACCCACCACCCATTAATCTGGTCCTAAGCTGGGAGTGAGGTGGCTATTCTCAATTTCTTCAAATTACTTGTAATTTCACACATTTTACATCCCCGTTGCGTTAAGCTGTTGAGTGGCATTTGCTTATTTAGATTGCATGAGTCTATTGGTTCATATTTAAATGTGTTGTAATACGAATTGTAGGTCAGATTATGCATTAGTACATTCTAATTTATGTTAGTTGCATGTCAATTAGTGAGTGTTGGATTGCTTGATTATGCGAATTAGACGATTATGATGTCGAGTCAAAACTGAGTTTGATTATTTGATGAGTTTGGGGTTGAATCATTGAGTTTGAATTTGAGTATTTTATGGGAGGCATTGTGAAAAGGGAGCCGGGGTATTGAATACTTACAACAATGCAAATTGTGCTCATAAGGTGATACTAGGCAGATTCTGCTGAACTGAAATAGTTGTGGTAATTGTTGGTCATTAACCCTTAATTTTAATGAAGCTATTGTGTGTTAATTATACAAAATTAGAATAGCACGGAATTTACCTATCTCGTACCTAGCTGGCCTAAAGTGCGTTAGGTAATTCCTGTTCACCTGTAAATTTGTTTCCTGTTTTAGTTGCTGAAATTACCGGTATCATAGACAACCTTAAACAGCTGAACGATTCAGCTGAATGGTCCATAGATTAAATCATTTGAAATGTGAACTTGAATTAAGCATGGTGATGCCCTAAGAACTTAAGCTTGTTTTAAACTCCCTCTTTTTACATACAAAGGATTGAAATGAATTTTTAGAAACATCTGAAAGAGTTTAGTTGCTAAACTAAGTTACGATTTATATATTAGCAAGTTGTTTAAAGAGTAGGGTCTTGAGTTAGTAAACTTTGAAACGACTCGAGTGACTTTTCCTTTTAAAGGTAGAGAACTATAAACTGATAATATGGTTATTATTTGGCCATAACTAATTATAGTTTTATAAGCAAATTATTGAATGAAAGGCTTGTGACCTACTTGGACGTGGGAAAAGTCTTTACTACTTGTGGCGGAGGTTTTAAATAACTAAAATGTTTTGGTTTAATTAAAGTGGCTAAGATAAGTGCTTATTAACTGGCCATGGTTAGGGAACAGACCCAATTTGCAGGAACCCTAATGCCTAGGGGTAGACCCAAAAGTGCGAACCTCAATAGACCTAACAAGGGTAAAGGTCGAATGTTATGAAATGCCCCAAGGATAATACAAATTGTGAGTGTAGACCTCACATAGGGTGAGCCAGATCTCCCTTAATTAGCACATATATGTAATCATCCACCAAAAAGAAGGGATTTTATTTTCCTAAAATGTGAGTAAATCATTTGGATTCTTAATTTTGCTGTTTTGAGAATTTAGAAAAGAGCATAAATCCTTAAATGGGCTAAATTTGATTGTGAATTATTGGTTTTGAGGAGAAATGATTTATTATGTTTTAAATGTGTCAATGAGGATTTTCTTTGTTTTTTGTTTTCCTTTGTCACGTAGTCTTACTTGGCTATAAGTTTGAACGACAATCTTTTGTGAGGTATAAATGTTATAGTGTAGCCATCAGTCTTAGCGGATTAGTTTAAATTGGGGGATGAAGTTTTCTTTTGAACTCTCACTTTTCTAATACGATAATAATAATATAAATGTTGTGTGCTTGCTACTTATCGGTATTTCTTGGAACTATTTTGTTTAATGGAGTTGAGAAACATTCACTAAGCTTATGGTAGCTTATGGCCCTCCTTATTTCTGTTTTCCAGGTTCGGAGTAAACAGGTATAAAATCTATGTTACGATGACCTGTGACCAGCTACTTTGCAGTTTAACTTATTTGGCTGTTGTGGAGTGATGAATGTTGTTTGCCATCTATGTAAACGAACAAGCTTGTTCTCCAAAAGTGTAAGCATGTAGAAGGCTCTGCTATGGCTGTTTCCTTTTTAAACTGGACATATGTATATAATGTTGTATCGCATGTTGTGAACTGGTTTGAATTCCAACAACTCAGGTGTGTGACCTATTGTAATGACTCCTGTCACTTAGTGATTAGTTTTATCTTATTGTCAGCTTCGGCTACCCCTTAGCTTATGTTAAGCTTTTAAATCGTTACAAGTATAGACAAAACTCATCCAGTATTGTCCTAGAATGCCTAATCTTACTAGAGTTAAGTTTTGACTTTTACTCCACTTCACTAAACCTTAAAAGCCTTAGGGATTTCCTCTGGATGTTGTAGCCATGTGACACCTCCCTGGAATAAAGGGTGTTATATTTGATGGTATCAGAGTTATAGGTTATATTATGCATATAGATGTAATAATAGGAGTTACAATGTGTGAAATGCGTGACTTATGTGCTTATGTGAACGTGTTATACCCTTAATTATATATATTAACTGGATGACCTGTGGTATATATATGCTAGCTTTCATGCTTACCCTTACAGTGGTAGTCTAGGATGATATTCCACATTGTTCATTATGTATGCTTATCTTTCTAGTCAGTCATATGGAATGCGGTCTTGTATTGGAGCGCCTTGGAGATGAGCAACTGGTGGGGGCCATTAAGGGCACCAAAACTATTGGGTGGTCAAGTTCATACGAAAACTACCTTTGACTGGTAGACTGAGGGAAGTTGTTGTTACCCTCTATCAGTGGACGGTACATATGGGGTAATGCGCTCTTTTTACCTGTCGGGGCTTGGTGGAGTTTTATTACTGGCAGAGAATCAAGTGGACTACTTGGGAGACACTCCCTTGCAAAGAAGCGTTACTGTTAGTCAGCTTGTGCAAAATGCACTAATTCATCCCATAGAAAACCAACACCTCCCGACCACATCGCCCGAAAGGGCCCAAGTCGAGTATCACCAGATGAGACTACTCTTTCCCGAAAGACCCCAAGTTGAATGCAACCAGTGAGTGGCACAATGTAGGTACGCTGGGTGGATACTACGGATGGTCTACCCGCCAGGGTGGCAAGCCATAATACGTAAGATGAGAGAATTGGTTGATGAGGAGTATAATACTGAATACTTCTCCCATTGTGAGATTAGGAGAATTATTAGCCCCTGACCCGAATGAATCCGATAGCTCAGATGATTTCTATGATTGATAATCCTCCTGAAGATAACTATTAAGACGAGGAGTAGGATAGAACGATGTGAACTAAGGTTCACGCGTGATGTAATGTGCATAAATAAAAATGGCTGTAAGCCTTTTAATTTGTTTTCTTTCTGAAAGGGCACTACAATGGTAGGGGTTTCTACTGACTTCTAAGTCACAACAGTGCATTTAAATAGTGTTATGTGCTCACCAATTTGTTTATGCATATATGTGTACTCCCTTAATTGAAACATTCGGAATGTATGTATAACTTGTGTGGGTTATGCTAAGACTTAATTTGTAGCTATACATAACATTCTTCTACCTCACTTGCGAACAATTTCATTAACTAAAAGATCCTACCCCTTGTAAATTACAGTGTGGTTGTGATATTAACATCTAACTAGAACTAGAACTAAGTGACTCCATATATAAATATGTAGTTAGATGCCACCACGACATGAACCATTACCTGAACTTACAAGCTATGGAAATGATTTGCCAGTTCAATGAGCTAAAACCCCTAAATACAGAGGTGGGCCGGATCCCTTGGTATACGAGGAATGACTTAGGAAGATAGAAAACTTATTTGAAATCACGGAGTGCCCTAAGAGGGTCAAAGTGCTCCTGGCCACCTATTAATTAAAAGGGAGGCTGTGTTTTGGTTTGGGAAAGTAAAACCTCGAGCAGCAAACCAACTTTAAGTTGAGAATAACTGAAAACCCTAATGACGCCCAATACTATCCCGGGATGTAAGGAGGGCTCATCAACAGGAATTCCTACACCTTAAACAGGGGAATATGTGTATAATGGAATATGCAGTGAAGTTCAATGAACTTAGCCATTTTACAACAACCCAAAGCTGTTATTGAAAAAATGCAGGTGGACCACTTTGAACAAGGACTGAAGAGGGAAGCACATAGATGATAGTAGGGCATGCCTATGCCAATTTCTAAGAGATGTATCAAAGGGCTGTGAACATAGCTAAGTCATGAATGAGATTGAGAATAAAAACAGGGAAATGCACCCAGAAAGAGGAAGCTTGGCCCTGGAGGATCCAGCTCACAAGGAAACAGGAATTTCAGAAATTTAACCCTGGGAAGAGTGAAGATAGGGGAAAACAACCTGCTCAATAGAAAAAAAGGAAGCCAATGTGACCAATGTGGGCGTTGACACCTCGGCCCATGCAGAAGCACTACAGGTCAGTGTTTGGATGTGGTGAGATGGGATGTCAAGTTGCCAACTGCCTAAAACAGTATGGAATAGCCAGAGTAATACACAAGAATCAGAAGTGGTAAGCAATATTGCAATACAACAAGGCCGCCCTCCAACTGATGCTTCCTTAAGAGAGGCAATAGGAGCAACAAAAAGCCACAAGCAGGAGGCCAAGTGTTTTGCTTGGAAGGAGAAGAGGCTGAAGACCCACGCCACAGTGTTAGGTACTCTTCTTGTCAACGATCTCATGTCAACATTAGTGCTACTCGCTTTTGTGACCTGGAATTTGCGAAGAAACCCACTAGTAAACCCAACAAAATAGGTATACAACTACATGTGACCACTCCCTTAGGATATGTTTATCATACCGACATCACTTTTAATAATTGTGCTATTAATGTGGAGGGGAGAGTCCTCTCTACTGATTTGGTGTAATTAGAAATACAGGGATGGAATATCAGTTTAGCGATGGATTGGTTAGCTAACATAAAGGTACCATAGATTGTGAGAAGAAGCTAATCACTTTCTTGACCCCTAAAGGAGAAAGGATGGAATTCAAAGGAAGTGGTTGTCAGAGAACCATATCAACCATATCAGCCATACAAGACTTCAAAATGCTGAAAGAAAAGTATCAAGGTTTCGTGTGCAATTGAGGTGTAGAACAAAAGAACCATACTTCAGAAATTCCAGTGATCAGAGAATTCCCAAGTGTACTTCAGGAGTACTAGGTTGTCATCTGATCGAGAAATTAAGTTACAATAGACCTTACGCCGAGCACACTGCCCACTATCTAAGGCTCCTTATCGTATGGCACCTGTTGAACTTGTGAGCTAAAGATCCAGCTTTAGGAATTATTAGATAAAGGGTTAATTCAACCTAGTGTCTCGCTGGGGAGCTTAGTGCTTTCTGTAAAGAAGAAATATCAAAAGTTTGAGATTGTGTATCAATTACCGAGAGCCAAACAAGGTGACTATCAAAAATAAATATCCTCTCCCTAGGATTTGTGATTTGTTTGATCAATAGCAGGCTCTGCAATGTTCTCTAAGATTGATTTAAGATCAATGTATCATCAGTTGAAGGTTAAGACAGAGATGTGCCCAAAATCACCTTGCAAACTCGATATGAGCACTATGAGTTCCTAGTGCTATCGTTTGGGCTAACCAATGCCCCAACTTTCTTCTTGGACTTGACGAATAGAGTATTCAAGCCTTTCCTCAATAAGTTGTGGGGCATTTATCGGTAAACATCTTGGTATAGTCTAAACCCATGAAGAAGTATGTAGACACTTATAAGTGATGTTGAAAACTCTAGAAGAACACAAGCTATATGCTAAGCTTAAAAATGTGAGTTTTGGCTTAAGAAGATACAATTTTCTAGGTTCACATGGTGTCTCAAGAAGGCATTTCAGTAGAACCCTATAAAAGTGGAGGTGATTGTGAGTTGGCCAAAGCCCATGAATACCTTTAAAACGCGAAGCTTCCTAGGTATGGCTGGTTATTACAGAAAATTTGTAAAAGGATTCTCTAAGCTAGCCATGCCTATCACCAAATTACTTCAGAAAAGTAATAAGTTTGAATGGACAGAAGAATGTGAAAATAGCTTCCAGGATTTTAAGAAGTGACTAGTGTCTGCCACCTGTGCTAGCAATAGCTGAAGGTGATGAGGGGTTTGTGATCTATAGTGATGCATCCAAGAAAGGATTAGGGTGTGTTCTAATGCAGAAAGGTAGGGTTATTACCTATGCCTCTTATCAGCTGAAGCCATATGAGGAAAATTACCCAACGCACAATCTAGAGTTGGCTGCAGTTGTATTTGCATTACAGATTTGGAGACACTACCTTTATGGAGTGAGATGTGAGATATGCACTGATCATAAGAGCCTGAATATATTTTCACTCAGAAAGAGTTAAACATGAGACATAGAAGATGGCTGGACTTCTGAAAAATTATGACATGGAAGTGAGGTATCATCCTCATAAGGCAAACGTAGTGGCAGATACTTGAGCATAAAGTTTGGTTCTACCTGCCTACCTACATAAGAAAGGAGGCTTCTAAGGGAACTCGACGTACTCCAGATAAAGGTAGTGCTACCTGGGAATCTAAGCTACTTATCAGCACTCCATATTACTTCTCCACTAGTATAGCAAGTCAAGCAACATCAAAAGGAAGACCTAAATTTATGAAGATCAAAAATGGAGTAGAAGAAGGAAGAATCAAAGAGTTGTTAATCCAAAATGATGTGCTTTGGTATGGAAATAGGTTGTCTGTTCCTAGCATACCAAGCCTCAAGAAGGAATTGTTAAAAGAGGCACGTAATTCAGCACTTACACTCATCCGAGAGGTACCAAGATGTACCATGATTAGAAAAACCCATTTTTGGTGCTATGGATGAAAGAGACATTACAGACTTTGTACTCGCTGCCTCACTTGACAAAAGGTAAAACATGAGCATCAAAACTTGGAGGATTACTTCAGCCCTTACCTATTTTGGTATGGAAATTCGACTATATCACCATGGATTTCATTACTGGATTACCATAGACCACCAAGCAACATGATAATATCTAGTGGTTGTTGATAGATACCCAAGGCCACACTCTTTTTAGCCATTAAAGTTAGTTTTACCTCTGAGCAAATGGCAGATTTATGTATCAAAGAAATAGTTAGATTACACGGAGTACCACTAAGCATAGTGTCAGATCACGATACTAAGTTTACATCCAGGTTCTGGCACTGATTTTAAGAAGCATTAGGAACAGAATTATACCTAAGTACATCCTTCCACCCCCAATCAAACGGACAATCCGAAAGAACTATTCAAACCTTAGAAGATATGCTGAGAGCCTATACGTTGGAATACACAGGGACATGGGATCACAACTTGCCTCTAGTTGAGTTTGCGTACACTAATAGCTACCATGTAAGTATTGGCATATCTCTTTTTGAGGCATTGTACAGTCGACATTATAGAACTCCTATTTGTTGGGACGAAGTAGGAGAAAGGAAACCCTCTAAAGCAGAGCTAATCGATCAGACAATTGAGGTGATCAAAATTATTCGTAAAAAGACTGCAAGTTGCCAAAGTAGGCAAAAGAGCTACACAGATATCAGGAAAAGGCCCTTAGAATTTGATGTTGGGGACCATGTGTTTCTAGAAGTCTCCCCACTCAAGGGAAGCATAAGATTTGGACAGAGGGGGAAACTGAGCCCAAGGTTTATTGGACCATTTGCGTATCAATTGCCTTACCACCCTGCAAGGCATACATGACGTATTTCATGTATCCAATCTATGAAAGTATATTTCAGACCCAGATCTATGAATCCTTACAGATTAAGTAGAATCTCACATATGTGGAAGAGCCCATTTGAATATTGGACAGAGTAGAGAAGAAGCTCAGGAATAAAAATACTCCCTATGTTAAAGTGCTTTGGAAGTATCATAGGGTAGTTGAAGAAAGCTGGGATTCGGAAAGAGAAATACGAGAGAAGTACCAACATTATTTCCGCCAGTACGCAAATTTCAAGGGCAAAATTCTTTTAAGGGTAGAGAGTTTAATACCCGTGTTCTTTTTAGCTTAAGCTAGCTATTTTGTTTAATGATTTTACCAAATTTTTGTTTTGTTTATGTTAGTTAAGATATATTAATATGACATGCTTGCTTAAGTGGTATCTTTATTGAAAAGAGAATTATTATTATCATTAATTTTGAAATTTTATGTTAGTCTTAATAAGCGCTATAAAAATTTTATTGAATCCTAAATCAAGTACATTCTTGCCTACGATTGGATTGACAAACATTAGGATTAATAAGCTTAAATTTAGACCGAGGAGCACTAATTTTGCAGCTGAGAGTTAGTAGATATCTAGCCAAAAAGGGGGAAACAGGCCATCTGTTACCAAAATAGAAGCAAGATGCCTGGCTTGCAAATTAGAGGACAAACGTCGTCTTCTTCTACTGAACATCACATGACCAGGCTGCCTTCTTCCCTTCCTCTTCACCACGTGGCCAAAGCGCTAGAAATCTCCCTCCATTTTTATCTGCCACAGCCCAGATCAAGCCCCCATTTCCTCCCAAAAACGAGAACATCCCATAATTGCAGAGAAATCCACGAAGAACTGAGGCGGATTTCACCACGATTGTGGTCTCCCCTGGCGCATGCTGTGGCACCGAATGCGTGCCCAGATTCAGCCACACCTCCCAAGATTCAGCCACACCTCCCAACATCACACCATCTTCATCCCTCCATAAATTCTAGCAGAACGCAGACCAGAGGGTCAGCAAAGAGAGGGTCAGCAAGCACCAGAATAGCGGCACTAGCAGCGTTCGAGGGAGGCCAAAAACGAGGTCTGGCCATCTGTTGCTTTGGGTCAGTGTTTAACAGTGAAAAAGGGGGCGAAATCCCCTGTTTCGAGCATCCAAAACCACAACCACAACCCCAACCCATTAATTGGGTCCTGAGCCTGGAGTGAAATGGATGTTCTAAATTTCTTCAAATTACTAGTAATTTCATATATTTTACATCCGATTGCATTGAGCTGTTTGAGTAGCATTTGTTACTCGGATTGGATGAGTATGTTGGTTAAGATTTAGATGTATTGTAATACAGATTATAGGTCAGATTATGCGTTTGGTACATTCAGGATTTATAGTTAGTTGTATGTCAGTTTAATGAGTGTTGGATTGCTTAACTATGCGAATTGGATGATTATGATGTCGAAATCAAAAATGACTTTGATTATTGATGAGTTGGGGTTGATCATTGAGTTGGAATTTGAAGATTGTGTGTGAGGTACAGTGAGAAGGGAGCCCGGGGTATTGAATTACTTACAAACATTGTAAATTGTGCTCAGAAGTGCGATACTAGGCAGGTTCTACTGGACTGAAAACGATTGTGGTAATTGTTGGTCATAACCCTTAATTTCGACGAAACTATTGTGTGTTAATTGTAGAAATTAGAAAACACAAAAAGGTTCAGAAAAAGTTACCTATCTCGTACCTAGCTAGCCCGAAGTGCTGTGGGGAATTCCTGCTTACTTGTTGATTCTTTTGCTGTTTTAGTTGCTGAAATTACTTGTAGTGTGGACAATCTTAAAACTGCAAAATGATTCAGCTAAATGGTTCAACTGAATGGTCCAGCGGATTAAATCATTTAACATGAGAACTTGAATTGAGCATGGTGATGCCCTAACAGCATAAGCTTGTCTTTAACTCCTTCTTACATACGAAGGATTGAAACGAATTTTAGAATGACTGAAAGAGCTTCATTGGTAAACCAAGTTATGACTTATATATTGGCAAGTTATTCAAGATAGGGTCTTGACTTAGTAAACTCAAAATGCACTTGCATGACTCTTCCCTTTTGAAGGTAAAGAACTATAAATCGATAATACGGTTATGGAATTATTTTGGCCAGATAAGTATAATTATAGTTTTGTAAGCAAATTATTGAAATGAAAGGCTAGTGACTTACTTGAAGGTAGGAGAAGTCCTTACTGCTTGTGGTAGGAGTTTTAAATAACTAAAACGATTTGGTTTTATTAAAGTGGTTAAGATAAGTGCTTATTAACTGTCATGGCTAGGGAACAGACCCTGTCTGCGGGAACCTTAATGCCTCTGGAGTAGACCTAGAAGTATGAACCATAGTAGACCCTGACGAGGGTAAAGGTCCAATGTTATGAAATACCCCAGGGATTAATACTAATTATGAGTGTAGAACTCACATAAAGTGAGTGTAGATCTCCCCTAATTAGCACGTACATGTAATCTTATGCCAGAATGAAACGATCTTATTTTCTTGATATGTGAGTAAATCTTTTGAATTCTTGCTTTTGTTGTTTCAAGAATTTAGAAAAGAACATAATCCTTAAATGGGTTAAATTTGATTGTAATTATTCAGTTTGAGGCGAAATGGCTTATTACATTTTAAATGTGCCAATGACGATTTTCTTTGTTTTTTTTTCTTTTACTTTGTCAAGTCATCTTACTTGGCTATAAGTTTGAATGACAATCCTTGGTGATGCGTAGATGCTAAAGTGTAGCCAGCAGCCTCAGCTGATTAGTTTAAAATTGGGAGATGAAGTTTTCTTTTGAAGCCCCACTTGTCTAATACGATAATAATAATATTATAAATGTTACGTGCTTTCTACTTATCTATAGTACTTGCAACTTTTATTTACGGAGTTGAGAAACATTCATTAAGTGTGTGGTAGCTCATCCCTCTCCTTGTTTCCCTTTTCCCGGCTCAAAGTAAACAAGTAAAAAGCTATGTGACAATGACCTATGAGCAGCTGTTTTGCAGTTTCACTTATTTAGCAATTATGGAGTGATGAATATTTTTTGTCATCTATGTAAATAAATAACCATGTTCCCCAATGTGTAAGCATGTAGACGGCTCTGGCTATGATAGTTTCCTTTTTAATTTAGACTGGACCTATGTATATAAGGTTGTATCACACCGTTGTGAACTAGTATGAATTCCAGCAATCTGGGTGTGTGACCTATGGTAGTGACATATATCACTTAGTATTTAGTTTTATCTTATCATCAGACCTCAAGGTACCCCTTTGCTTAAGTTAAGCTTTTAAATCATACAAGTACTGGCAAAACTCTTCATTATTGTCCAAGAAGCTAATATTACTAGAGTTGGGTTTTGACTTTTATTCCACTTCACTAAACCTTAAAAGCCTTAGGGATTTCCACTGGAAGTCCTGGCGATGTGACGTCTCTCTTGGGACGAGTGGTGTTACATGTTAGCTTGGTGTAAATGCTTTTAGGGTACAACTCTTTGGATTAAATCATTTTAAGCGACAAATATTATTTTTATGACCCAAAACTTATATAACATTTCTGTGTTTGACCCAGATGGGGTTGAAAGGTCAAAATGCTCAAATTGTGAGCTTTTTTGCAAACTAAGCTTATATTAATATTTGAACTTCTTGTAATGACTTTACTAGTACTATTTATCACAATCTACTACTTATATCATAAATATTCTGTTTTCTGTGACTAGGGGCTCACGATTCTTAGTAAAATAAATAAAGCTTAATTAGAGGTTATGACCATGACCTAAACTGAGTCAGTATTAGACACTGACGTTCCTCTAGGTTCTAGTTTGCAAGAAATTGCTACTCAACCTCTCCTTCCTTAGATCAGGCATAACACAAATCCATTTTATTTTCTATCTTGGACATAATCACTAATTAACTTTTTATATTTTAAGGATAGTGAGACTTTAATCAAGAATCATAATATTTGAGACATAAGGATCGATTGAATAGCTTTCCCTACTGGGGAACCTCTTTTATTGAAAGTTTGAAAGTGAAAATATTACAATTGAAGATTTGAAGAGGGACTTAAACAACTAAGATCATTAGAGATACTTACTCATACACAAATGGAGATACCCGACTTTTCTTTGCTCAAGTATGCTCAAATGATTGTGTCCCTACTCAGCATTTAGCCTCTCCTTATAGAAGAGATGAACTACATAGGATGTCCTAATGCTGCAAGGTACGGTGATATTTCCACATGACTACAGTTGTCTTCACATGGTTGTAGTAGACAACTTTATTTTACTACCTTAACACTTGATAAAACAGTACAACACTGAAGCAAAACTTTTCAGAGCCTTTAATGCTGACAAGACTAATCATCCATATTTAAAATTCTGCATGCCTTCATCTCTAATAATATCTTTCAGTCTATCATTATCTAGATAATCATGAAAATCTCATCAAATGAAGATTCTCTAGATCTTATCTCTCAAATAATTCACAAAGATATTTCTTTCCTTTTTCTAATAAAAATTTTGAGCTCCAACCTCAAAGCAATAATCAAAACGTCTTCTAAAGTAGCTCCTTCTATCTTCATATATTTGCTGAGATCATTATGATAAACGAAAGTAATGTTCCCATAAATAATAGTGGTCCCCTTATTTAATTAATGCCCATATTTGATGATAAATATTATAAAAACCAATGGATCTTCCTCAAGCATGATCACTGACTACTTCTTATCGTTTTGAAAACCATTCTTATCATCGAAACAAGATAATAGGGTAGTTTTATTTTTTCATTTCATACTCAATTACTGTGCAATGTACCTCCACACACAAACTTCTAAGGTATGAAATTTTTAGTAGACCCTCTAGAGATGTGAACATCTAATGGATCCCTTTAGACATGCATTGTTGAAACTTATTTAGTCTTGAGAAGAATAGGAACTTTGAATTTGAGATTTTCATGAGGCAAACTACCATTCCATATTCCATGCTTTCATGATGGGGACGTATTTGGGAATCTAACATCACCAAATCCATATCTATCAGATAAGAAGATCATAGTACTCTATGATTTCCAAATATCATAAGAATAATTATGATAATAATCGATGCAAGCTGTATACTAGTCATTAAACTATTTTTCTTGAACATCAGAACTTATTTTTTCTTGAATATCATAAGATACCTTATGTAATTCATTTATAACTCTAAAACTGAATGTTTGTGCTATTAGATAGCAGAAAGACAAAAGACCAAAGCATAATCTACTTTTTGAAATTCCAAAATATTCATAAGGATCCTACTTAAAGGACAAACCCATTGTAGTAGTAATGGCATTTCATTTTGGATTTCCTCCTTTTCCAGTAGGAGTTCTACTCTGACGACCGCCATTGGCAATTTGCCAGAGAATTCTTCGATCCCTGTATATATTCAATAGGAAAAAAAAAATAGTTAAGCCATAATTTCCAATGCAGTAGTCATCGTTGTGCTTGCATATTTGATACATTCTTTTCACAAAACTAAATATTCTTTGCAATCAGTTCGAACGAAAGAAGGTTTTAGGGCTAAAGAGATTAAGAACTTTTTCTATTCGCCTTATGACTGCAAGGATTTCTTTTTTCAAAGTCATTGTAATCTTTGTACACACATTTGAGATTCCTTATAAGGCAAGAGCTTCTCTGAGAATCTTGATTTTTAAGCAAGAGGGTTGACCAAGGGTCAACTTTTCCTAGGCTAGGACTCTAAGAATATCACCTTAAGAGAGGTCTTGAACGATGCGTCGCAATGAATGTCTTGGGTGGATGCCTATAAAACTATATAAATCTTGAAGTAAATTAATAGAAGTGGTGAATCCTAAGGAACGAACCTTAAGCAGGGATGTAGGCTAGTTTAAGGGGTAAACCTCACAAAAAAAAACATTATGTGTTTTACTATCTACATTGGTATCTTACTAGTCAACTTCCTTGATCTGTTTGCTCAGTGTCTTTGACTTTATTGCTCGATGTCCTTGAGTTCTATGTTATCTATTATGTTATGTAATTAAGTTTATATTTGTGATATTTGTGTCATCTTATTTACCCCCCTCTAAGGTGACTAAGCTTAATTGGGACCAACAACTTAGAACTGTAATAACTTTAAAACTTTTCCAGATAAGGGAATACATCTTTTAACAACATAAAAGACAATCAATATTAACAATTAAGACCTACTTATTTTAGTTATAACATACCATCTACCACTATTTATTGCTTCTCATTATATACCACTCGTTAAGGCTCTTTAACACATTTTTTTTATAATTACTCACTGCTTCTTGGGTTATCACTTATTGCCATTGGTTATCACTCACCATTGCTCCTGAACACTCATTTCCACTCTTTGCACGTATCAATTACCTATATTGGTAAAACAAATAAGCCATTAATAGTCTTGGTTGTTCACCCAAATGAAATGTTCCAAAGCCTTTGTCAAATTAAAGCATGACTGATGAAAGTTATCAGACAATTCATAAAATGATAAGAGTCATTCTCTTGCTCATAAGTTAATGGTTGGCTTAAGGCTTATGTGTTTCACTAGTAGCATATTGCCACATAACATTGGTTTTTATTTCAAGTAATTTTATCCACACCTTGGTTCTCCCTACTAATCTCCATCGCTCCTCTGCTTTCTCTTATATTTCCAACTAGGTACCACTCTTACTACTCCTTAGTCTTTACTACCTCTTACATCTACAGCTAACTGTTAACCACTTGGTACTAATTCATACTATTGAAAAAAACATGTCCTATGTTTCAAGCTTTGTGTGTGGGAAAATTGCTAGCCTTTAATAAATCAATACATAGCTTATATAGTCAATTTTTGATATTTGCAATAACAGTCCTAGATAGTTCTTATATCAATGTTAGGGAAAGAATGTTAGTGTGTGTGTACATATAATTAACCAAAAAGAAGAACATTTATGAATTTAGTCCTAAACAATTGAAAGCAAAACTAAAATAGTTTGACATGTTTCAATGATGTATGTAGAGGACCCTTAATCACAAGAGTGATTAAACCTGAACAACCATCAATTAATACAACCTTGAATCAAGCTAGGTCTTAAAAAGAAAAATAGGGGAATTTTTTTCTGGATTTTTAAACATCGGAGAAAAAACAAATAAAATGGATATGACTAAGATAAAGGCTCAAGATACCACTAGTATAACAACTCGCCAATCAATTCTCTAAAGCAAAGCACCATGAATTAATCTAAAGGATTAACTCAATCACCATCCAAATACATATATAT
>JAKOGI010001803.1:132500-178820 GCA_029747015.1 Carnegiea gigantea
GATAATAGAAGGTTGAGGTTCATAAGGCTCAAATAGCCTCAGTTTGATCTATTAAGTACTGATTTCGTTCTTCACATAATACCGTTTGATAGCCTACTTTAGAAAATGCATATCTTTCACTTCGGACCTCTAATTGAGATATAAAACCCCAATATGAAAAGCTCATAATGTCCACTAAAATGTTTATTGGGGACACAAAGCATGATTCACATAGTAAGGTCTCTAAAATTAGGATAGAACACCGACATGCACAATTTCAGTTCAATCTGCGCAGTCGTAGCAAAACGACCATAACTTTTTCCACAGGACTCGGATTAAGGCGATTCAAAATGCATGTGAAAGATAACCCATTGATCTATCCACACACCAAAAACCACAAATTTGTAATGAGCCAATCAATACCAGTTGTTTCGTAAATTCCACTGTTCAAAACTGCTTCCAGTTTCAATGTATTCTGTGCAGTTCTCAGTAAATTAATCATAACTTAGTCCACACAACTCGAAATTGAGTAATTCCAGAGCCAATTGAAAGCTAACTCATCCAGCTATCATTATACCAAAAATCATGGAGTTTTGTTGTGCCAATTAATACCAGTTTTCTCCCAAAAATTGTCCTGTTTTTCTGAAAATTCGAGCCTCACTGTTTGAGCTTGTTCGATCACTTTTCACACCAATCCTTAATCTAAATCATTCCTTAAAAGCATGTAAGCACACTTTGGTCCATCCCAACATGATACAAAAACACAACACTCAATTTCACTTCATATTCATATCCAATAAAGCTCATTTTGTAGTGACATATTCACATACTTCAAGTTTAACACTAGTTTGGTTCAAACCATGCATTTTTGGACAAAACCCTAACTTAAAGCCTACTTGAACTCACTCCCATCATTTCAAAACACCATAAACATCATAATAAACTTCAATAGATTAAAAGATGATCAAAATCAAGGATAAAACAATCAAAGTCCAATACTTTAACATGAAACTTGCATGATTAGATGTTACCCTAATCCTAGCGTGATCCAACTTCAACTCCACCATGATCCATCACCAAAATAATTCTTAATTCAATCAAAACAATATGATCCACCATTAAAACAACCAAAACAAGAAGCAAAAACCAAAAATCCAAAGAACAAGATAAAACTACTTACTTTGATCTTGAAAAAAATGGAGGTGGAGATGAGGTTTGGTGATTTTGATGATGGGAAGATGGTAGCTAATGAAGGGGGGTTGTTGGGGATTGAAATCCTTGTCGGAGAGTGGCCAAAAAGTGGTCGTAAAATACCATAATAGGGCTGGGAGGGGCTACTGCTATGGGTAGAGAGAAGGAGGAGAGAAAACTAGAGAAAGAAAGTGACTTGCATTTACTTGGTGCAAAATAAAAGCTTATGCAAATAAATACTTGGCTGAAAATTAATCTTCAAAAGCTACTTTTGCTAAGTAGAGATTAGGCCTAATTAAGGATAATTAGGCAAATAACTAGAGTCAAGTCTTGGTGGGCCAAAATTGGCCTTAAACAGACTCGGGTTCGAAAACTAGCTCAAACCGAGCGCGCTTGAAATTTTTTTCTTTTTTTTTTTCCCAAAGCTCAAGATTAAGTGTGATGTCATGAAAAATAATTTAATCTTCTAAATCATAAATATCGAGGTCTACTATCAATTGTTCTGAAATTGTTCGGTAAATGAGACTCAAATTACAAAATGCGGCCCAAAATGAATTCCCCCAACCGGGATAATTAAATGAGATAAATAAACATGAAAAATGAATAACATGATTTAATTAAATAAATAAACATGATTTAGGGTTGGGCCATTACAGCCTTCCCCCCTTAAAGAGTTTTGTTCTCAAAACTTATGAACTGTGACTATCATGTAAGGTGATTTCAAATAAATAAGAGTACTTGGCTTTCACTTCTTACTCAGTTTCCTAAGAAGCTTCTGAGGAGGTATGATTTACGCATGGAAATTTGATTTAAGGTATCTCCTTGATTCTTAACCACTTAATCTTGTAATCCAATATCTGAATTGAATGCTCTTGAAACACAAGACCCTCAATGATTGCAATGAATTTGATTATGACAGTATGGTCAGGATCTGAAATGTACTACCTGAGTTGCAAGGTAAGGAACTCGAAACATATTATGCACTTGTTTGAGTTATATAGGCAGATCTGGTAGACAAGTTATGGAATTCGACCTTTCAATGAACTGATATGGTCTAAAAGATCTTAACCTCAATTTAGGTCACAGTGTAACCTCCGTACACCCTTAGTTGGTGAGACTTTTTGAAAAACTTTATCATATACCGAAAATTCCAGGAATCTCCTTCTTTTATCAACATAGCTTTTCTGTCGGTTCCAATGGTATGCTTTCAAGAGTCTTCTGAGATATGTCGCCTTATTGAATGCTGAAGAAGATCTTCCTGACTGAAAAGATGATTTTGTTGTCAATGTCGGCCATCATTTTATCCTGATGTTTCATGTAGGATTCTCTACTAGTGCTATCACAATGTTGACCACTGGGAGTTCCATACTTTCTTCAAATGCAAATGTTGGTCGTAGGTCATGAAGTACTACATGCTCCAACTCAGAAGAGTTGGATCCATTGATATTTTTAGATGCTTGCCCATGCGTTTCATGATGATAAGAACTGCTAAAGTTCAATCTAGTTCCAAAGGCTCTTTGAAGTGTTTGCCAAAACAGGCTTGAAACCTCTGATCTCTATCAGGCACTGTATTTGAAGGAATTCCATGACAAAGTCCATTGAAATTGAATCCCTTTCACAAGGTTTTGCTTTATTCTTTGGAGCTCAGGATCATCATCCTGATTCACTCTAATTTCCTCAATTAAGGAGGACTGTAAGGTAAGTGTCGGCATTTAAACATTTGTCTTCCTGTGCGATACTAATTGAGTGTCCAAGTCCTCAAGTTCTCTCAAGCGATTCAGTTAAGTAGTTACTACAGTGTTCAAGGTATGTTGTGCCTTCCTATTCAGGGTACCTGTCACAATATTTCTCTTTTTTTGGTTGACATTGGATCTGCAAGTGGTCATCTTTAAGCAGTTTTAATCAATGTCTTTGTCTCAGATTGAGCTCCTTCTGAATGAAGATATACTTCAAATTTCGATGATCAGTATAAATCTGCATGGTACCCCATATAAGTAATGTCTCCAAAAATTTTTTTTCGTGCAAAAGCTACAACTGCTAACTCCAGATCATGGGTAAGATAATCCTTCTCATAAGGCTTGAGTTGTTGGAATGCATAAGCCACCAGTTTAACTTCTTGCTAACTTATAGCTTTCTTCAACAAATTGGTCAGGGAGGACAATATTTGACAAATCCTTCCCGAAACTTGATAATATATACTAAACTCAAAAGTTTCTAGTCTCAGTGCATTGGCGGGTGTTAGGCACTTTGTAACTGCTTTTGCCTTTTGCAAATCAACCTTAATCTCTTCCTTTAATACCATATGTTCCAAAAATACCATTGCTTCTAACAATACTCATGCTTCTTGTATTTGCTATGTAATTGATGTTCCTTCAAGGTCTATAACGCTGCCCTCAAATAAATGGTATACTCATATCTGTCCTTGGATTATTTCAAGACATCTTTTCTATACACCAGCACAACTTGTCTAGATATGGTTTGAAACTCTATTCATAAGACCCGTAAAGCCGCGGGGTCATTGATTAGGCTAAAAGGCATCACAGTGAATTCATCATGACCCATACATGGTCCGTAGTGTGGTTTTGGTAATGTATTCAGATATAATGCTAAGTTGATGGCACCCTGACCTCAAATCAATCTTAGATTAGACTCCTACTCCCTGCAGTTGATTAAATAAATCATCTACTTGGGACGATGGGTATATGGTTTTGATGGTGATCTTGTTCAGGTCTTTGAAATCAATACATAACCTCAAGGGTCCATTCTTGTTCTTTACAATCAACACTGAGGCACCCCATGGTGATACACTTGGCCTAATAAAGCTCGTCTGTAACAGCTCATCTAGCTGAATCTGTAGTTCCTTAAGCTCAGTGGGGGCCATACGATATGAGATTTTTGAGATAGATTAGGCACCAGGGATGAATTCAATCTCATAATCAATTTCTCTTGACGGAGCAGTCCCGGTAACTTTTTCGGAAAACTTCTCTGAACTCACAAACTATAGGGATGTCTTCTAACTTTTCTTCCTTAGGTTAAATGTTAATAGCATAACACTAATGCACAATATATCCTTGACATAAGAGCTCACTTGTTTGCATAACAGAATTTAAAGGATAAGGTTTTTGCTCTCTTTGATCATGAAACATATTTCTCTCCCTTGTTCTTCCCTTGAAATAACCTTAGGGTCATCACAACCTATCTTGACCCCATAAGTATACAACCAGCTCATTTCTAAAATAATATCAAAGTCTGACTAGTCAAATTGAATCAGAATTCCAGGAGAAACTATCTCACCAATAGTAATTGAAACAAATTTATGAGATGGAGAACACTCAACTCTAGGGTCGTTGGATAACTTGATTCCATAATTGGTTTATGCCTCCATATTCTCAAGGTTCATTTGCATGGCATATCGTGTGAATATAAATGAATGAGTTGCAGTTGAATCAATCAATACACAAAATGACTTCGAAATCAAAGGAGAGTTCCAGCAACTACCGCATTAGAGGTGGCAGTATCCTTCTTGCTCAATACATAAGCCCTTCCTACAGCTGCGGGCCTTGAAAGTGAGAGCCCTTATCTACAACCTTCTGTTTTCGGGAGCAGGCAGCAATGAGGTGCTCTGGGCTACCACACCACGTGCATTTATTAGTTCTCACTTAGCAATCCGGAGCGGTGTAATTAGTTCTTTCACTAATCGGCTCCAAATGAAGTCATGCCTGAAGAGCCTATTCTTAAGAGTGTTCCACCAAATATCGGTTTCACCCGTTAGATAAAATGTTTCAATATTCACCTTTTTATCCCCTGGAACCTCTACTACAGTGAAAATTTTCTCCATTCTAGAATCCATTCTTAAGATTCCACTAGGTCATACTTTCCACTCTAGAGGTCTTTAGTATGAATCAACTGAAAACATTTTCTTCAATGGGCAGTAACCCATTAAAATTTCTCACTGACGCAATCTAAATGCAAAGCAAAGATTTTGATTGTCAAACTTAAACTTTATGCAAATGATCTCCCATAGGAAACTTAGATTGAATTAGCCAAAAAGGTAGACACATTGCGTTTCCCTTAGCAATGGATTCCACAAGTTGATAATATCCAACCTTTATGCAAAGTGTAGTTAAGATCTACTTTCTATTTAAGCGTGCTATAAAATTATCATCTATTGACATAGGGGCAAGCCAATCATAATCCAGCTACTAGCAGCAATAGGGCTAAATAGGAAAAGGCAACCAGAACTGAAGAAGATATAACATAAGAGTGAATGATGATGCAACTGGATGGGGAGATGCCATGAAGACAAAAAGATGAAGCCCCTGGTCAAAGTGAGGAGTATCCAACAGTTGATAATCCAATAAGGACAATAGTAGATGGTATATTGTCAGAAAATACAGTGAAATATTTTCAGGAGTAATGTCTACTTCACAAGTTGAGGTGGACTCAATAGACTGCTTACAAGAGTTTAGGCAATTTAAGCAAGTCTTGGATTGTAGTGGATTGAGGCAAAATGTTTCTCTAAAGTGTCATTGGTTTCTCTTTTATGGAATCATTGGTAGTCAATGGTTTCAAAACTTAGGTATAACTGAATAAGCCTCCCCAAAATCCTACAATTCAGGGGATACTACATTAAGAACCCCCATATAGCTCACTTAGATGAAATTCTTGGGTTACAGAAGAAAATATCTGCAATCGATGAAGCATATTGAAGTAATTGCCACTTGGATCCAAGAAATGCACAAAATGACACCCATAATATGAGGAAATATAAGCTCAAAGTTGTATGTATCCACTGACTTGAATAGTTTGTACTATCAGACTTCTAGGCTAAATTTCATTAACCACTGGCTACCAAATGTGATGCAATATGGGTATTGGAAAGCTTGCTTTTTGTACTTTGACATAAACTAACTAAAAAATCTCTATCTGATGGAATGCATAGGCTATAAGTGGAGTAAAGCCAAACCTTGTGCATTAGGATTCTGCCCAATTTATAGACTTTAACTTGTCTAGCAGTTTTGAATAATCAAGTGACCTCCAATCCACTTGAAGCTTACTTATATCTCCCTAACCTTAAATTTAGGATAGGAAACCCTTGCGTAAATCATGTTGATCATGGACAAAAGTCAGTCCTTGTGCAATGATCCAAACTATCAAGTTGATTAAACTTGTATATTCCGCCCATACTTGATTTTTCCTATGCATTTAACCTCAAAATGAGTCAAGGACCTTTCATAGGACACATTTGTAATAGCCTCCAACATTAGGGCTAGGAGTGTTAGTGATTCTTAAACTCCTGGGGCGAAACGGATAGAGTTTCGCTTGCAAACTGACCATTTTTCAGACTTAAAGCCTTACATCACATCCCTTGCATTGAATAGAAGTATGAAAGGATATCAAACGAAGCTCAACGACTACACATTGGAGATCACAACTCTATGGGCCATATGCTCGGAGTACAAGGGTTTACATCCCAAAAATAAACAATTCTAGCTAAAAGGATGTCATACCATTCAGATGGGCATCTCATATGACCATAGATACCTAAATGCATTGGAGCACCTTTAACTTGTTATTCAACATCACCCTCGAATCTGATGCTTGAGATCAGACTATATATACATTGTGTGGATCCATCTAACAAAGAAGGATATACAAGTAGAATATATATGAGATAAGTAGGCATTAATATTGTCACAGATCTCCAATGATGTCATAATCATCCTCACTAACCAACTTTCTCAGGCCTTTAACTCCATTCTCCATACTCCATATCCCATCAAGAAAGTCCCAACCTGGCTCTGATACCAAATCTGTAACGCCCCAAAATTACACATGTTTCACTATTTATATTCTCCTTAATAAATTACTTAATTGTAATCTGATAAATCCAATGATAGGGGCGTTACCGCCGTCCAAAAAGGACAAAGCTTGAAACATGAGCGTTATAAATAAAATAGTTAAGCATAGCTTCAATCCATATATAATTAACTGTTAACCAACATAAGGTTTTTATACAATAGTAAAAATAATTCACCATGTAATCTGCATCTCCATCCACTGAAGATTTCATTATACAACTCTAAAAATATGCATACACTGTATCAGTGTTGATCCATCTAGATTCTCTTACTCAACTTATTCTCTTCCGCTGGTTTACTAGCCTGAAGATGATTCTCTAAGCATTTGCCTAAAACAATACATGAAAAACATTTTGAACTGTGAGTCGAATCTCAGTACATGCATTCCTGAATTGTTAAATGATCATTGAAACACTGATTGGACCCGCTTTGCAATTCATTTAAGGTCAAAACAGGGAATGAGATGAATATAAAGCTGCATTGCTAATTATTATCTGATAGTGAACCCCTTGATACTGTTACGATCTATGGATAGGTGTATACCTGCCAAGCCGATCGGGGACCTGGCATGAAGTTGCGTGGGTAACTGAAGGGCAGATGCCCTATACATGATAACTGACGGGGTCACTAATTAACTGATAAATCACCGTGTAAACTGATTCATTGATGCACTTACCAAAACATGATAACGTTGATAAATGCACTCTGATTTCTAAAGATACAGGCAATGGACGTACCTGAAGTCCTTAAAATTCAATTTCACTTGATGATACGTATGCACAATGAAAAATGATAGACTAGGCCCCATTTCTGTTTAAGAGATGTCATTATAGATAAATGTAGTTAGTAAACCATGTTCACTGACATAATTTATAACTTTAATGGAAATTGATTAATTAAAAAAATTCTACAATTCTAGTAATTCAATATAAGGCAAGTTAAACTAAAATGATCTGAAAAATAAATCAGTTAGGGTTATTGAACTTGAAGTACAACAAATTGAAACAAAATAGATCACATTGGAATGATTGAGCTGATAATGAAAAGATTTCAATTGAAATAAATGAAATTTGGGTTTTCTGATGTTTCTGAAATGGATAATAGAAGGTTTATACCATAAGGGGTGTTGTGAGGTTCATAAGGCTCAAATAGCCTCAGTTTGATCCGTTAAGTACTGATTTCTTTCTTCACATAATACCATTTGATGGCCTACTTTAGAAAATTCATATCTTTCACTCCCGACCTCCAATTGAGATATAAAACCACAATATAAAAAGCCTATAATGTCCACTAAAATGTTTAGTTTGGACACAAAGAATGATTCACATAGTAAGGTCTCTAAAATTAGGGTAGAACACAGACGTGCACAATTTCAGTTCAATCTGCGCAGTCGTAGCAAAATGACCATAACTTTTTCCACAGAACTCGGATTAAGGCGATTCAAAATGCATGTGAACGATAACTCATTGATCTATCCACACACCAAAAATCACAAATTTCTAATGAGCCAATCAATACCAGTTGTTTCGTAAATTTCACTGTTTAAAACTGCTCCCAGTTTCAATGTATTCTGTGCAGTCCTCAATAAATTAATCATAACTTTGTCCACACAACTAGAAATTAAGTAATTCTAGAGCCTATTGAAAGCTAACTCATCAACCTATCATTACACCAAAAATCATGAATTTGTGTTGTGCCAATTAATACCAGTTTTCTCCCAAAGATTGTGCTGTTTTTTTGAAAATTCCAGCCTCATTGTTTGAGCGTGTTCCCTCACTTTTCACACCAATCCTCAATGTAAATCATTCCTTAAAAGCATGTAAGCACACTTTGGTCCATCCCAACATGATACAAAAACACCACACTCAATTTCACTTTATATTCAAATCCAATAAAGCTCATTTTGTAGTCACATATTCACATACTTTAAGTTTAATACTAGTTTGGTTCAAACCTGCATTCTTGGACAAAACCCTAACTTAAAGCCTACTTGAACTCACTCCCATCATTTCAAAACACCATAAACATCATAATAAACTTCAATAGATTAAAAGATGATCAAAATCAAGGATAAAACAATCAAAGTCCAACACTTTAACATGAAACTTGCATGATTAGATGTAACCCTAACCCTAACGTGATCCAACTTCAACTCCACCATGATCCATCGCCAAAATAATTCTTAATTCAATCAAAACAACATAATCCACCATTAAAACAACCAAAACAAGAAGTAAAAACCAAAAATCCAAAGAACAAGATAAAGCTACTTACTTTGATCTTGAAAAAAATGGAGGTGGAGATGAGGTTTGGTGATTTTGAGGATGAGGAGATGGTAGCTAATGAAGGGGAGTTGTTGGGGATTGAAATCCTTGCCGGAGAGTGGCCAGAAAGTTGCCGAAAAACACCATAATAGGGCTGGGAGGTGCTGCTGCTGTGGGTAGGGAGGAGGAGAGAAAACTAGAGAGAGAAAGTGACTTGCATTTACTTGGTGCAAAAGAAAAGCTTATGCAAATAAATACTTGGCTGAAAATTAATCTTCAAAAGCTACTTTTGCTAAGTAGAGATTAGGCCTAATTAAGAGTAATTAGGTAAATAGATAGAGTCAAGTCTTGGTGGGCCAAATTTGGCCTTAAATGGGCTCAGGTTCGAAAGTTAGCTCAAACCGAGCGTGCTTGAAATTTTATTCTTTTTTTTTTCCCCAAAGCTCGAGATTAAATGTGATGTCATGAAAAATAATTTAATCTTTTAAATCATAAATATCGAGGCCTACTATCAATTTTTCCGAAATTGTCCGGTAATTGAAATTCGAATTGCAAAATGCGGGCCAAAATGAATTCCCCCAACGGGGATAATTAAATGAGATAAATAAATGTGAAAAATGAATAATATGACTTAATTAAATAAATAAACATGATTTAGGGTTAGGCTATTACAGTTTGCCTCAAACAAAATTTGAAAAGATTTCGAACTGTGAGCCGAAGCTCAGTACTTGCATTCCTGTATTGTTAAATAATCACTACATAAATTGATTGGACACCAACTTTGCAATTAATTTTAAGTTAAAACATTGAATAAGATGAATGTAAAAGTACATTGCTAGTTATTATCTGACAGTGAACCCCTTGTAACTGTTATGATCTATGGATAGGTGTATTCCTGCCAAGCCAATCGGGACATGGTCTAAAGTCGAGCAGGTAACTGAAGGGCTATACCCTATAACTGATAACTGATGGGGTCACTAATTATGTGATAAATCACTGATTAAACTGATTCATTGATGTACTTATCAAAACATTATAATTTTGATAAAGACGTGCTGATTTTTAAAGATACAGACAATAAATATACCTAAAGTCTTTAAAATGCAATCTCGTTTGACAATTTACACAATGGAAAATGATAGATTAGGCCCCAATTTGTATTTAAGAAATATAATTATAGGTATATGTAATTAGTAAATAACGTTGACTTTAATAATTTGTAATTGTAATAGAAATTCATTAAAAGGCATTTATAACTCAAATAATTCAATAGAGGATAACTTCTACAACATGATTCGAAAACTAAATGAATTAGGGTAATTTAACTCAAAGTGAAATAATGTTGGCATAAAATTGATCAATGTAGAATAATTCAGATCATAAAACAAAGACTTTGATGGGTATAATTGATCATGGGTCTTTGATATTTCTGAGATGGATAACAAAAGCTTGAATGCAACTGGACTGATGGTAGGTTCAGAATAACTTTAAACACACTAGTTTGGACCAATAAACACTGATCATGAGTTATCAATCTCCCGCTTCTTCAATTTCGTGGCACATATCATACAGCTTAGTTTTCCAAATCAAATAAGGTTCTAAGTGCAATCAAAATTGTTACTGATTCAAGGTCCACCTTAGAGAATTCATAACTCTCACTCCTGACCTCCAATTGAGCTATAAAACCCCAATATAAAAATATTAAGAAGTCTAACAACACTTTTATTTAGAACACCAAACATGATTACCACTATAGAGTTCCCAAAATGGGACTAGAATACAAGTATGTCAGTTTTGGTCTAACCTGCGTAGCTCTGGTTAAAAGGCCATAACTTTTTCCACATATCTCAGATTAAGGCAATTCAAAAGGCATCTGAAAGCTAACATATTGAACTATCTACCACCAAAAGTTATAATTCTTCAATGGGCCAATAATTACCAGTTTAATCACCAAACTTGCCCTATTTCCTGAAATTTTTCAGCCTTCACTGTCAAGGCTTTCTCCTTTCTTTTCACACAATTCCCTATCTAAAATCACACTTTAAAGTCATATGACAAGGCTTTGGTCGTTCCCATCACCATGCAAAACCATCACACTCAATTTTGCTTCAAAATCATGTGCATTAAAGATCATTTTTCAATAAAATATACACTACTAATATGCTTGCTATCAAAGAAGGTTAAACCCTTGCATAATAAATAAAACCCTAACTTTTGGTCAACTTTCACTTCATCCACGATCACCAAGAACAGCCTCATAACATTATTAGAGATTAAAAATGACTAGATCAAATAGAAGAATCCAAGAAAAACAAACCTCCCACTTAAAGCTTGCATGATTATGAATAACCCTAACCCTAACATGCTCCCAACTCAACTCCACCATGATCAACATCAAAATAACTCTTATTTCTTATCTAAATATCATGATCAACAATCAAAAACATGAAAGCAAGAATCAAAACTAAGATACGAATCAAACCCAACGCAATCAAGATTAAGATAACTCACTTCAAGTTTGATAAAAGTAGAAATGGAGATGATGTTTAGTGGTTTTGATGATGGAGGTTGGTGGCCAGTGGTATTAGGATGTCGAGGGGGTCGGAGGCAACTGGGCTGGCTGAAAACTGGCCAAAAAACACCCAAATAACAGCAGCTGGCTGCGCAGAGAGAGAGAGAGAGAAGAGAGAAGATAGCTCAAAGCGTAGGTTTTTACTAATCGTGTTTAAGCTTAAATCATGATTATTAGTTAGGGTAATCATGCAAACTTGTTGTACTTCAAATTGGGCTAGAAATAAGTTGGATTCGGAAATAAAATGCCTTATAACGATAACATTTTTGCGCACTCAAATTTAAATTTTTGTAATGTTATGGAAAACAGAATAAATTACTTAGATTAAACTTGTTGGGGCCTACTATCAATTCTTCCAAAGTTCTCGTTAATAATTAAATAAATAAATAAAACCCGAATTGCCAAGTGAGGGTCCAAATCAATTTTTCTCCACTGGGATGAATAAATGGGTTAAATAAATTCGAGAAAATCATTAACATGGGATTATTAAATAAATAAACATAATTTAGGGTTGGGCTATTACAGCCTTCCTTCCTTAAAGAGTTTCGTCCTCGAAATTTATGAACTTTGCCAAAACATGCAAGTTTATCTTAAATAGATGTGCGTACTTGGCTTGCATGTCATCCTCGGTTTCCCTAACATGATTCTGAGAAGGCATGATTTGCCAATGTACTTTGATTAAAGGTATCTACTTGACATGTAGCAACTTATTCCTATGACCTAGTATCTGGGCTGGGTGCTCTTCAAATGCGAGACCCTCAATGACCACAATGGGTCTAGTTAGGAGAGCATGGTCAGGATCTAAAATATACTACTTGAGTTATAAGGTAAGAAACATGTTATACATGTGTTTGAGTTATATAGGCAGACCTAGTCAACAAGCTCTGGGATTAAAGGTGTCTGCGTATTGTACAACTGCTTAATCCCATGTTTTAGTAGCAGATCCGGATACTTCTCACACACTAGCTTCAATGAATGCAATTACTTGGGTTCAAAATTGGTTTTCTCTTCAAAAAAAAAGAACCTTGTTACTAGTGAGGAGGTGCTCACTACTAGTTCATCACCTTATCCACTAATGAAAACTGTTTTATACCTTGATAAGTACTCTGGTACTACTATGAGTTATAAAACACGTTAAGTACGTGTCCGAGTTCAATAGTTAGGTGCAGTCCACAAGTTTCAATGAATCATAAGGCCCAATGTAACTAGTCCCTAATTGTCCTTGAATCGTTGGTGTTTTACTACCTTTACTAGAAAAGCCTTTTGAAACAGTCTATAACCCATCTGAGACTTTGGTTGTTTCCTTGTTTTGCCAGCACAACTTTGTTGTCGACCTTGTATCACCTTAATATGTACTCAAATGTTTCCCTCTTAATGCTTGCTTAGGTTAGCTCTGACCTTATACTCAATGTTTCTTCTAGCTTACTCAAATATAATTAGATAGTGCTTGAGACTATGCCTTTATCAAAAAGTTATCATATGATATTCTTAATGCAACACATCATCTCCCCTCATTAGACTACTCAAGGATCTACTCCCGGTTGATAATGGGTGATGAAATGACTGTGATTAAGGATGAGAGCGATGGGATTGTAAGCCAAGCGAATCATTGCATACAAAAGAAATGAACAATGAGACTAGAAACGAGATCGTCATAGGGTGGTTAGAATAAAGATAACCATGAGTTTATCTAGAATTCTGAACTATAATACGACAAGAATCAAGGTTTATAAATATTGATTATAAAGGATCCAATACATAGTTATCCAAGAAGATAGATAGCCCGGTTACCTTCAAATTTAGCTGATCATTTAAAAACAGGATGGCTAGCAACAGAGTTCTAACAAGGTGACTTTCTAGATACCATCGACAGGATAAACGCAATCGAGGGAGTGGCCAAACAAAATACAATAAATAGAGAACTAGATTTGGTGAACAAGGTACAATGGAGAAATAAATAGCTTCAACAACTAAGGTCTAATGAATAAATAAATGGATTGAATAGGTTGCAGTGGGAACATACCTTTACTCATATGGAGCCAAGTCAAGTACAGCAATAAGATTAAATAAGGATTACTAAAGTTTACTTATAAGGATATAAGATATAGGTGTGAGAATTACAAGTGAAATAAATAGATTAATAGATTGAACCGGCAAAGTGCAATGGATAGGTCAATAGATTGCATGAGCAAAGTACCAATGGATAAGTAAATGGATTGAACAAGTGACAATAGAAACGTGCCTTTGCTCATATGAAACCAATTCAAGTCCAGCAATAAGATTGAACAGAAAAGCTAGAGTTTATTTATGAGATGTAAGATATATATGTGGGGGTTGAAGTTCAAAATAAGGAGAGTAAGGGGATTATGACAATCACAATCACCCACACCAATGAGAGTTAAATTACATTATAAATTCAGAACATGTATACGAGCTTATCATTATGAATAAATGAGATGTAAGGTAGATGTGTGAATTGGCTCTCGACAGAATGAACTAGAACTCATGATTATGAAATAAAGATGGTGAAGGTCGAGAGCACTTGTAAGACCCCGCAGTTTCGTTTTCCGTTAAGCTAACTAATTTCCTTTTTACGTTTTAAATTCATATTTTTAGTAACTGTATGAGTTAAATTATTATCAATGTGCTTTTGAGAACTATAATTTCATTAAAGACGAGATTATTATTGCTATTATTGATTTCAAAATCAATTCGTGCCATTTATGCCTTTAAGTGATATCGATAGTTTAATTTAGTCGATATTCGATTTATTTAGTCGTTTCCTGAAAACGATTAGGCTTTCAACCTTAGAATTAGTTTCGAGACTTATTAAATCGAACTTCGACGTAGTTGGATTCGAATAATTGATGAAGGGTTATGCATCGTTTTGAGTTTAGAACAAGACATTTGAGATTGGACTAGCGGTTTTAGTTGATTGAGTTATTAACCGAATCAACCAAAAAAAAAAAAAAGAACATAAGGGGCCGAAGCCCCTTCTTTCACGGGCAGAGGAACGCGAAGGGGGGGGTCTTGAGGCTCTTCACGGCACCCCCACCCCGACCACAACCCCACGGCAGAGAGAGAGGAGGGCCACCGGACGGCGAGTCGGGGCCGAGGTCGACGGCGGCGCACCGGCAGGTCGGCCGCCGGCCAACCCTCGTGACACCGCGGCAGAGAGAGAGAGAGAGAGAGAGAGAGAGAGAGTTGGAGCGAGAGTGAGAAGGGGCGGAGGGGGGGCTCGAGGAGCCGCGACCACGCCGGCGACCGTCGTAGCCAAGGCCGACGAACCACCTCACGCGTGGCTGGGCTAGAACCGGCCGCAGACAGGGGCGAATTGACACGAGCTCGGCCGGACATCCGTCCGTTTTAGGGCATGCGAGGTGAATTCGAACCTCTTCTCCTTCTATAAATTCGATCCTCACCCTAAATTCTTCTAAATTGTGCCTAAAATTCTCAGAAATCGCGAGTTAGGGTTTGTAGGTTTGGACTGGTTGAGTCACGCGCGAAGGGTAGGGAGTTGGTGTTCGATTTTTGGCCTCAATTCAAGCTAAATCGCATGTTTCTAGCGTGGCATCGAGGTGGGTGTTCCTCGCCTCCTAAATTAGTACTAATTTCGCAAACGTTTTAGTGGAATCGATGTTGCATGTTAGACTAGCATAGCCTAATTTAGAATGTGCTGCTTGAGGTTTATTAATTCGAAGTTAATTATACATGTTTGGCGTTAATTCGAATGTATGTAACCATTGAATGCCTGAATTTATAATTCGAAGTTAATTATACGTGTTTAGCATTGATTGGAATGCATGTAGTTAATGGATGCCTGAAATTGTAAATTAACGTGAATTATGTGCGTTTAGCTTCAATTCGAATCAATAATCGTAAATCATACCTGAGTTGTTTATTCGAAGTTAATTTAACGTGTTTAACATCGATTCAAGTTAATTAGTTGATGCATGAAAAAGGATTAAAAACGAAGTTAGTTTAACGTGTTTAGAATCAATTCAAGTGAATTTAGCTAGTTCATGCCTAAAAGTTTAGCACAAAATGAAAAATGAATTATGAATGCTTTGAATCGACATAAGTACACTTAAACGATTCATACTTGATTAATAGCTTCGAAAAGAGATGAGTATGGTTGGAATCGATACTTGTGTATTTAGTTAGTCTATACCTGAGTAGTAACTTTGACATAATAACTGAATGCCTAAAGTCGTATTATGTTTAAGTGGTTTATTTCGATTCGAATAGTAATTTCGATGTAGATAGTGAACGTTTAGAATCGTATTATGATGAAATAGCTCAATTGGACTTGTTTTGTAACTTTGAAACCAACGTTTATGAATGTTTGGTCATTCCATGATTGTGTGGACTTCAAAGTGCATCTTATGTCTTTAAAGCCAACGTTTATGAATGTTTGGTCATTCCATGATTGTGTGGACTTCAAAGTGCATCTTATGTCTTTAAAGCCAACGTTTATGAATGTTTGGTCGTTCCATGATCGAGTATGAACTTCGAAGTGCATCGTACGTGTTTAAAGTTTATGTATATAAATGTTTAATCAGTCTATGATCGCCTATATGCTTAACTATCCCATAAAGGCCTACTAACTCTGAAGTAAATTTATAAATGCTTGGAGCCTTATCATGTATGAATTCCCAAGTAAAGTTCTATAGTTTTATATGTGTACGTGATGGTATATATATATATGCATACGTATGCTTGCTGTAACGCACCGCCAAGTGGTGCTGCTTGCCCAGGTAAGTACCTAAATCTTACCTTTTCATAAATTAGTATGATAATATGTTGTATTAATAAATCAATGAAACGAGTTGGTAGTTGGATGGTTTGAGGAAAGAATTATGAGCGTTCGAGGTCTTGTGGTACGGTGCAAGTGAGGAGGGAGACTGGGTTGTGAAATGACCGCAATCGTGTGGATTGCGAGGCCATGTGTGGCTCGATGTGATGAATTAATTATGAAGTGTTTGAATGTGATATATGTGAACCTCTTTCCCTTCTATTTGCTCAAGTTGCATTATGTGCATAAGGGTGAGATTTCCAAAGAAGAATTTCATGTTTTGAAATAATAGTAGCCACAAATATTAGTGCATGATGACATATTTTAAAGTAAACGGATACAGTTTTGGGAGTGAACCTGCTTGAACGGGGGAATCCTAAAGAATTTTACAAAGGCGTGAGTTGCATGACAAATGATTTTACCAAAAGATACGACAAAATTACTAGCCGTTACGGCCGATACGCTTTAAGTGGCTAAGATAATGTGCTGCGGACAATATGATATGATGTAATGTTAACCTAGGGGATAAGTCCGGATAAACCCTAGAGGCCCTGACGAGGGCTAATGTAATGGTCCGATATGTTATATGTAGCCATCCCGGGAGTAAGAGCTTAAGCGTGAGCGTTAGGTCTCACTATGGGGTCGAGAATAGTTCTCACCCAATCAGCACCCTGTAATGATCTTATGCCAGAAGTACTTTTGTACTAAGTTAAGAAAAGCAATTGGCTCTTTGCCATTTTTAAACGATTACAAAGGAAAGGAAGTTCTTTTTATGAGCCCAAAAGGCTATATGGAATGATGTATGGAAAGCTTATAAGGGTCGTTATACGACCAAACGAAATGAAACTTCCTTTGAAAACTAAGAAAACGTTTTCTACGAAAGAAAGAAAGTTTTTAATGAATGAGTTATAAAATGATCCACAAGCATGTTTGAATATGGAGTCTTAGCCCATGTATTAAAAGAAAGCTTTCAATGAATGCTTTATGAATGATTCTTAAGCATGGTTGAACGTGGATTCTAATCTTGTGTGGCATCATTCTTATCCATAGCGAGTCTGTCTGATTTAAAGTGTATGAGATGAAAAGGAAAGTTATAGCACGTTAAAAATTCCATGAATGAAGGCGTCTCTTCCTAAACGAATGAACGTTGATATGTGAATAGCATGCGAAGGTGTCATATAGCTTAATATGATGTTTTAAGATACTTAAATGCTTGATATGTGTTTATGTGTGTGATCTGTATATTATATGAATGAAATATCAAGAAAAGTGTATTTATGAAAAGGGATAACCTTATATACACATCATGTGATTGAGGTTTCATGCGTAGTTTAAACTGGAACGCTAAGAAGTTATATTATGAAAAAGAAAGATTTCTATGCTTAGCCTCGTCGCCTATCTAAGTGTTCATCTGCCTGTTAGTAAAGACGTTTGAACATTTAGAATCCTGGAAACGTGTTTAAGTGCTTAAGTGAAGTTATGTTTAGTGATCCTCCCATGAAGGTTCTATGAACATCTATTATAATAGTAAAGTACGAAAACGTGATATGTGACTAGTAAAGATAGTATTGCCTGCAACGGTTTTGGTTTTAAGGGGGTTGGGGGACACTCACTGAGCGTGTGGTTGCTCATCCCACTACTCTTTCCCCCTTTTCCCCAGGTTTTCCTTCTGACAGGAAGAAGTTGAGTCAGATAAGTCCAGAAGGAACCTACTGTTGCTTACAAGGCGTCGTACGTGCTCATTTGAAGGGATCCTATGTGTTTAATGAAGTCATCTAATGTATTCTTAGTTTATAAAGGTCTGTAAACAATTATTCTAGTTCATGTAATGCATATGGTATAAAAGGTCGCTCTGTATGGCCGTCTGAGCCAACCATCAAGTTAGTTAGATGTCTTCTTGGTTTAATTTAGCTATGTTTTGAGATGTAAATCTTAATTCTCCGGTTTTGTTAACCATTGAGTTGTATCTTCCATTTCTTCTTTATTCATGAGTCAATCTATTTGGTGTACTCCGAGCGAGTGGCTCGTTGAGTTATGAACTCCGGCGTGTGGCCGTTGAGCTATGTTTTAAATGTTTTGCGCTTCCGTTGATTTACAGGGACTTATTGTAAGGCTTTTAGCCTGGAAACGGTCAGTTTTTAGGGGAAATTCTGCCCGTTTCGTCCCAGGAATTAAGTAAAAACTTAGGAAAACGTAACGCTTCTAGCCTGGGGGTTGGGGGTGTTACAGCACTGGAATGTTGGCAACCATATAAGGTCGAACAAAAATGTATTGCACATTTAACAATGGGTTTGTAAAGATGTGGAAGGTCATGCTAATAGAAAATATCGGGTTGTAATGCAAGGGAGATTAAACAATATTGGATAATATCAAGTTTCGAAGATGAGACAAGCAAACAATTACAAGAATTACTATAAAAGGGCATTCTTGCAAAACATAAACTATGGTTACATGGTTCAGGTGTGATATTCGCACCTCAAATCATTCCTGAAAAAGACTTCTATTGCTGGCAGTTAATCCTATAAATTTTTTATTCAAGGTTTAGGGAACTTGTATTGATAGTGATCTTGTTCAACTCTCTATACCCTATACACAACCATCAAGTTCTACTTTCATTCTTCACACATATAAAATTAAGGTTTCCTACTGTGACACACTTATTTAAATAACTCCATTCTATAACAACTCATCTTACTAAACCTTTAGTTCTTTGAACTCTGCTGGGGGTTATATGATAGGGGCTCTGAAAATGGATTGAGCACCTTGACCTAGGTTGATCAAAAAATTAATGTTTTTTTAGGGGAAAACAGTCCTGAAAGTCCTCAGATGAAACATCTCTAAGTTCACAAATTGTAATTATGGATATGTATATACTGAGTATGGTTGCATATCACTAATATTCAATGCATTACTGACCTGATAACTCACTTGCTTGGATTGTGTAATTAGGGCGAAAATAGAGTTTTTCTTCTATTAGTCCATAAAAACACACATCTAGTCTTTTCTCACTCCTCAAGCTAACCTTAAGATCTCCACAAGTTATCTTCTATAAGTACACATAGAGTTCATCCCCATAATGATAACAAGGTCTGCCAATTAAATTGGATTGAGTGCCCAACAAATATGGTTTCGGCAATACTAACAGAGGCATATTTATAAAAGATAACACACTCAGCTGCTTACTAGTCTTAGTATATTTAAATGACAGAGGGATAATCTAAAATGTAAAGAGATATAACCACGGCATAAACTCTTGCAAATATATGTCTTAATTGGTTGTATAGGACTGGCATGTAGGCTGAATAAATAAAAGGACGAAGATTCATAATGAAAGAGGTAAGGCATATAAATGACCTGCATATATAAGACATTCGGTTTATTCATGATGCTCATGATAGTAAAGTAAATGAATGATGTTATGAAGTTGAGAGGAGTCTTAAGTACTGGAAGTGAAGAAATCTGACAGATTACCAAAGAGGCATTTGAAAGTCATATAGTACCCGAAGGTAAGTAAAATGACGAATATGAGGGTCAACACCACAAGAAGGGAAATTTTATTGATGTGGTGTTTAAAAGGCCAACACGTCAAGATAAAGGAGTCAGTCTCATGACTAAACATGATGGCATCAGCATCTATCAATAACACATTCTATAGTAAATAGAAGTCTTGGGTAGGCATATAAACTTCAAAACTGCTAGCAGATAGAAATAGCACAAATCGATGTTCATCATTAATAAGATAGGCTATACTAGTAAAGGAAAAACTGCCAAAATAACTTGAGTAACGACATACAGTCACGGCCATAGAATAGTATGCCAACACGATGTTACGGCGCTATGGGAACACGAACAATATGGATCCATTTAATTACTGAAGGGGCGCTCAATGACTGAGTCTGAAGCAACCAAAGGCTTTGCAAGTAATAAATGAATAGTGCCTGAATAGAGGCAAGGAGCTAAAGTATGTGATAGTAAAAATATGAACAGAGTGATGACTGAACTGTAAGTAGAATGGGCCAAATATATTTAGGAAGAACTACAAATCACACAGTAACGCACCCAAGGGTCATTATAGGCTCCACTATGGAAACAGAGAATTAAACGATTATGATTGTCAGGGTTTGAATCACCTATAAGAAAGGTTGCTCAAATGCGTTTAAAGGACTCCCCACAGACCACATACGAGATTTTTTTTTTCCCCCATAAACACTCCATTACAAATCAATAGAGCGTTAGTGTCAAAGAAATGATGCCTTTGAACAATTCAATGTAACTAGGGCAGAAATAAGTCAATGATAGGAAGTAATGAGAGCATTGCTGATGTAAGGTCTTAGTGTCAAGACCAGATAATTCCTATACACGGTAGCTTAGTCTTACTTGTACCACCCATATAACACCAAGTAGCACACTATAAGCTACTAACTATTATCACCAAACATAAGCACTAATTGTAACGTTCATTTCATATTGGTTCACCTCAAAGATATTGCTACATGAGGCATTTTCTCATCTAAAGGTTCACATCTAACTTGACACTGTATTAGTCCTTTAAGAAGTTGCAAATCGCATCCCCACATCGAGTTTCAACCATCACTGAACCCAAGATTAGGTATATTAGCACACCTCGCTAAAACTCTCAAATCCTAACGCGAAACGGACGGAGTTTCCCTAAAAACTGACTAAAACCTGACTTAAAGCCTTAAAATAGATACATGAAATGAAAAGAAACACTTTAATAGCTCAACATAAATGAAACATACAATACAACTCTCAGATAAATGAAAGCATGCCTCACTAGCGGGTCACCCAACTGGTTCCACACTCCACTTTGCTAATGCTCAAATCTCAGGATATTACCAAATGATTGAATCACCCAAATGGAAATGGTTCCTCCTTATGTGCCCATGCATATGAACTTATAGCTATTAGCTTATATAAGTGATCCAACATAACTCATACACACCTTAATAGCTAGCTCATAAACACTTGATAGCTCACAGTGACTCTTAAAACCCTAGCTCTAGTACCAAATCTATAACGCCCCCTAATTAAGCACGTTTCACTATTTGTAATAATTATTCTGATTCTTTAATTACAACTGATAAACCTAATGATCGGGGCATTAGCACCATCCTAAAAGGACAAGGCTTGCTGCAAGTGTACTACAGATAATATAGTCAGGCATAACTTCAACCATATACACTCACTTATTAACCACCATAAAGTTTATACACTACTGTAAAGCAATTCACCACAAAGCTTTACACTTCCATACGCTGAAGATTACAAAATATGGCTCCAAAGTATGCATGGTTTATATCACTGTTGATTCATCCAAGTTTCTATAAGACTCGCTGTCTTTATTTTACGTTAACATGGCTGTCTTACCTTCTACATTACAAAATTCGTATTTTTATCAACTATATAAGTTAAATTATTATCGATGTACTTATATGAACGATAATTTTATTAAAAAGAATATTTCGTCACTATTTATATTATTAATATTATCGTTGATTATTTAGAAAATTTTGAGCTGATGTGAACTCATACCTTCAAAATCGTTATTTAATTTATTTAGTCGTTCAACGAATTTAGTTAGGACGTTGATTTTAGAACGTTTCAACCTGAACCTAGATTGAGCATTAGCGAATTTGCTATCACGAAATGAATAATCGATGAAGGGTCGTATTATCGATTTGAGTTCAGAGAACAGGATACAAATTAGACTAGCAACTGACCAAAAACAAAAAAAGAAGAGTAAAAAGAGGCGAAGCCCCTTTCTCCTTCTCCTTCGCATGAACGTAGGCCAGAGGTAAAAAGGGGGGTTCTCTCAAGGGTTTCCCTGCTACCCCCAAGCCTGCGAACCACGAACCGGAGAGGAGGAAGAGGGAGAGAGGGGGTGGAGGAAGAGGGAGAGAGGGGGCGACGGTGCATTGCCGGTGCCTGGTCGGCTACCGTCGCACCCTGCTAACTGCTCCATGTCGCATTCACCGCGATGGAAATAGAGAGAGAGAGAGAGAGAGAGAGAGAGAGAGAGAGAGAGATCAGACAAAGGGTGAGAAACAACCACGTTGATGGTCGGTTTGGGCGGCAATTTGAGGGAGCAAACACATGCCCGGGCTCATCCATGCAACCTATTCTTTAGCCACTACAGATTCCCTATGAATTAGGGGTGAATTCGTAGCCCAGACATTAACCGCAACTTCAAATCAATGAGCCAATTTCAATCAAATTGGGGCCTGCTTTGTGTGGGATTGGTTTTGGTTACAGCAAGGGTCAGACGGTTTTGGGGTCCGTCTATACGGTCAGTGAGCATGGGTCGAGGGATTGAGGCTTTCCAGCATCTAAATCGATCCCAAAAGCCCTTTGAACGGATCCTAAGCATGGATGTAAGGTGGGCGTTTCTCATCTCCTAAGTATTAGTAATTTCGAAAATATTTTAGCCCTTAAGTTGTGATACATGTCAGTTTAGGATTAGTTAGATTAATTGAGACTATGCATGTCCTATTTCAGATAAATTTAGTTTAAATCGATGCATGTTACTTTAGTTAATTCATGCCTAAAAGTTACTTTGAAAAAATCTAATCATGCTTCAAATCGATATAGGTTACCTTAGTTAATTAACGCTTGAAAATGGCTTTGAATCGATATATATTAGTTTAGTTAATACATGTTTATAAGTAGCTTCGAAATAATATACGAATACTTCAAATCGATGCCCGTTAAGTTAACTAATTCATGCTTGAAAATGACTTCGAAATGAACTAAGAATGCCTATATTCGACGCTTGCTAATTGAGTTAGTTCCTGTTTAAAAGTAACCTTAGAAATGACCTAAGTATGTTCTGAATCAATACTTGTAAGTTTGTTCATTCATGTTTAAAAGTGACTTTTCAAACAACCTAAGCATGCTCTGATTTTTCGCTTGATAAGTTAGTTCGATCATGTTTAAAAGCAGGCATCTAAACAACCTAATGTGCTTTAAATTGATTTATGTTGACTTAGTTGACCCTTGCTTGGAGATGTTCTCAAAACAACCTAAGAATGTCTTTAAACGACGTATGTTAAGCTGGTTAGTCACGCTTTGGAAATGACATGAACTTGGCATGCTTACCGCCCATTCGCGAGTTGTGAATGTAGGCTAGTTTCATGCCTTATGAGTTTATTTCAGTTTGTTAAGTACTTATTTCAAGTTGATGCAATATAAATATATCTATATATATATATATATATATATATATATATATATATATATATATATATACATATATATATATATTATATATATATATATCATATATAGATATATATATATATATATATATATATAATATATATATATATATATATATATATATATATATATATATATATATATATGCTGTATCGAGCTGCTGGATGATTGCTGCTCACTCAGTAAGTTCATACGTAGCTATTTTATTTGACTTTTATGCTAATATGCTATGCTTATGGAATTGAAAACCGAGTTGATAGTCGGATGGCTTGAGGATGAACTGCTGAGAATTTTGAGGTTATTTGTGGTCGGCGTTCTGTGAGGAGGGAGCCTGGGTTGTGTTTAACCGTAATCATGCGGATTGCGAGGTCATGTGCGACTTTTATTCTGCTAAGTTGATTACGAAATATTTGAATGTGTTACGTGCAAATTCCCTTCCCTTTACGTCATTAGCTTTCATCTTGTGAGTGAGGGTGAGTTTGAAAAAGGAAGTTTTCATGGTTGTAACTAATAGTAGCCATAACTATTAACAAATGATGGCCTATTTCAGCTATACGAATATAGTTTTGGGAGTGAACTCGCTTGAACAGGAGAATCCCTAAGGAATTTAAATAAAAAGAGAGTACGTTGTATGAAAAAGGATTTCGATGCGAGAGGCAGCAAACTAGTAGTCGTTATGGCCATACGCTTTAAATTGGCTAAGATATTGTGCATAGGGATAATAAGATGGGAGTGAACCGGCTTGAATGGGGGAATCCCTAGCTTAGGGAGTAATCCCAGTAGTGGGAAGCCCTAGAGATCCTGATGAGGGTTAAGGTCCAAAAGTTAGTTATCATCTCGAGAGTAAGAGTTTAACGTGAGCGATAGTCTCACTAGGGGTTGAGAACAGATCTCACGCAATCAGCACATTATGATGATTTTATACCCAGAGTAATTTTCTAATAAGTAAGAAAAGTAGTCGGCGTTTCGCCTTTTCAAGTATTTTAGAAAGAAAGTTTTTAAGGGTCACTATAGGACCAATACGAAAGAGATACTTTTAAAGAATATGCACCTCAAAGAGGCTAAGAAAAGAGCTTTATGAGCCTCAAGAGGCTAGGAAAAGAGTTTTTATGAACCTAAAGAGGCTAAATGTTTTCAGAAAAATAAAGAAAGATTCTTGTACATATCCTATGACTAAGATTCTAAGTGTAGTATGAATGAAATTTCAAGTACAACATGGCCATATCCTTGTAATGCATCGAGCATATGAGTTTGAATGTGCATGTTTAGCTAAAGAAAGCTCCTTGCATAATCTCTGCTTCATGTGTTTAAGCATCTCTGTAACACCCCGCATTTTCGTTTTCTGTTAAGCTAATTAAATGTCCTTTTTACGTTCTAAAATCGTATTTTTAGCAACCGTATGAGTTAAATTATTAATCGATGTGCTTTTGGGAGCTATACTTTTATTAAAAAGGATATTATTATTGCTACTATTGATTTCAATGTCAATTTGTGCCATTTATGCCTTTAAATTGTATCGATAATTCAATTTAGTCGTTATTCAATTTATTTAGTTGTTTCCTGAAAACGATTAGGTTTTCAACCTTAGAATTAGTTTCGAGGTTTATGAACATCGAACCTTGACATATTTGGGAACGAATGGTCAATAGAAGGTCGTATTAGTGATTCGGGTTTAGAGTTCCGGATACGAACTAAACTAGCGGTGCTCGTCGTTAATCGGCTTGAAATAAAAAGAACAAAAAAGGGGAGGGGTATTTTGGTAATTAGGCGCGAGGCTTTTTCTTTCCCCACTTCACGCGACCCCCCCCGAACACACTCTCTCTCTCACTGCTCTGCGTCTTCTCCTCCTCTTCTAGCCACCATGAGCGCTGACCACCTCCTCCCTCCTCACACCCACGCGTCGCCGGCGAGCCCCACGACGGTCCCTGTGCGCAGCGAGCACCGCAACCCAACCCCGTAGTGGTCAGCGTGGGCGGCCGAAACACGCCGAAATCCGGCCGAACACCCAGCAGATTTGGAGCATGCAAGGTGAGTTTCGAACCTCTTCTCTCCTATAAATTGAATTCTTGCCCTAATTCCATCTCAATTGTGCCTAAATTCCTCAGAAATCGCAAGTTAGGTTTTTGGATTTGGGGTAGGTCGAGTCACGCGCGAAGAGCAGAGGAGTATCTGGGTGTTAGTGTTCAATTTTGGCCTCAATTCAAGCTAAATCGGGTCCTCTAGCATGGAATTCGAGGTGGGTGTTCTCGCCTCCTAAGGTATTACTAATTTCGAAAATGTCTTTAGCAGATTGATGTTGCATGTCAAGTTAGGGTTTGCTAAAATGCGTAGAAATGTTAAGAAGTGAGCTATACCTGCTTAAGTTCGATTCGTGTAGTCAATTTATGCCTGAAATTATGATTTGAAGTGAATTATATGCGTTTAGCGTTAATTCGAATGCATGTAGTTAATGAATGCCTGAGATTGTAAATGAATGCGAATTATGTGCGTTTAGCATCGATTCAAGTTAATTAGTTGATGCATGAAAAAGGATTAAAAACGAAGTTAGTTTAACGTGTTTAGCTTCGATTCAAGTTAATGAGTTAATATATGAAAAAGAATTAAAATCGAAGTTAATTTAACGTATTTAGCTTCGATTCGAGTTAAGGAGTTATTGTTTAAAACGGAATTAAAATCAGAGTTAATTTAACGTATTTAGCTTCGATTCGAGTTAAAGAGTTATTGTTCAAAACGGAATTAAAATCAAAGTTAATTTAACATATTTAGCTTCGACTCGAGTTGAAGAATTATTGTTTGAAAAGGAATTAGAAACGAAGTTAGTTTGATATGTTTAGCATCGATTCAAGTTATTTAGCTAATATATGAAAAGGGATTAAAAACGAAGTTAGTTTAACGTGTTTGGCTCCCATTCGAATTGAACTAGCTAATGTATTATGTGTGTAAACGAAATAAATTCGAACTCTTTTTAGTACATTCATGCTTAGGTAAGTTGCTTCGAAATGTATCGTATATGTTTAGAATCAAATTATGTTTGGTTTATTGAATGAAGAGTTGCGATTTATGGATAAATGTGGCTATATGTACGCTTGTTGTAACGCACCGCTGAATGGTGCTGGTTGCTCAGGTAAGAGCCTAAACCTCACTCCCTTTTCATAAGCTAATATGATAATATGTTGTGATTAATAAATCGATGAATCGAGTTGGTAGTTGGATGGTTTGAGGAAAGAATTATGAGCGTTCGAGGTCCTGTGGTACGGTGCTTGTGAGGAGGGAGTTCGGGTTGTGAATTGACCGCAATCGTGTGGATTGCGAGGCCATGTGTGGCTCATTGCGTTGAAATGATTACGAAGTGTTTAAATGTGATATGTGTATTCCCTTTTTCTTGTATGTTTAAAATGTAACATGTGTGTGGAAGGGCGATGTTTTAGCAAATGACTTTTCATGTGTTTTAAATGAATAATAGCCATGTCTGGTAACGAGTTATGGCCTATTTTAGCTATTCAAATAGTATTTGGGAGGAATCCCCAAAACGTTTTTATCAAAAGAGAGATGGGAATTGTACGTTGAATGATTTTATTGTTTGAAACGGAAAATTACTAGCTGTTATGGCCGATACGCTTTAAGTGGCTAAGATAATGTGCTGCGGACAATATGATATGATGTAATGTTAACCTAGGGGATAAGTCCGGATAAACCCTAGAGGCCCTGACGAGGGCTAATGTAATGGTCCGATATGTTATATGTAGCCATCCCAGGAGTAAGAGCTTAAGCGTGAGCGTTAGGTCTCACTATGGGGTCGAGAATGGTTCTCACCCAATCAGGACCCTGTAATGATCTTATGCCAGTAGTACTTTCGTACTAAGTTAAGACAAGCATTTGGCCCTTTGCTATTTTTTTTAAACGATTAAAAAGGAAAGGAAGTTCTTTTTATGGGCCCAAAAGGCTATATGGAATGATGTATGAAAAGCTTATAAGGGTCGTTACACGACCAAACGAAATGAAACTTCCTTTGAAGACTAAGAAAACGTTTTCAACGAAAGAAAAAAAGCTTTCAATGAATGAGTTATGAAATGATCCTCAAGCATGTTTGAATGTGGATTCTTAGCCTATGTATTAAAGGAAAGCTTTCAATGGATGCTTTATGAATGATTCTTAAGCATAGTTGAATGTGGATTCTAATCTTATGTGGTATCATTCTTATCCATAGCAAACCTGTCTGATTTAAAGTGTATGAGATGAGAAAGAAAGTTATAGCACGTTAAAAATTCCATGAATGAAGGCGTCTCTTCCTAAAAGAATGAACGTTGATATGTGAATAGCATGCGAGGGTGTCATATAGCTTAATATGATGTTTAAAGGTACTTAAATGCTTGATATGTGTTTATGTGTGTGATATGTATATTATATGAATGAAATGCCAAGAAAAGTGTAATTATGAAAAGGGATAACCTTATATACACATCATATGATTGAGGGTTCACGTGTAAGTTTAAATGGAGTGTTAGGAAGTTATGTTATGAAAAGAAAAGATTCTTATACTTAGCCTTCGATGCTTACTCACGTGCCTATCTGCTTGCTAGTAAAGAATTCCGTCGTTGAGGAACCTAGAAATATGACTGAATGGTCGAAGTGAAGTTTATGTTTAGTGATCCTCCCATAAAGGTTCTATGAATATCTATTATGATAGTAGAGTATGGAAACGTGATATGTGACTAGTAAAGATAGTATTGCCTGCAACGGTTTTGGTTTTAAGGGGGTTGGGGGACACTCACTGAGCGTGTGGTTGCTCATCCCATTACTCTTTTCCCTTTTCCCCAGGTTTTCTTTCTGACAGGAAGAAGTTGAGTTAGCTAAGTCCAGAAGAAACCTATCGTTGCTTATTAGGCGTCGTATGTGCTCATTTGAAGGGATCTTACGTGTTTAATGAAGTCATGTAATGTACTCTTAGTTAATAAAGGTCTGTAAATGATTGTTCTAGTTCATGTAATACATTTGGTATAAAGGTCGCTCTGCATGGCCGCCTGAGCCAACCATCAAGTTAGTTAGATGTCTTCTTGGTTTAATTTAGTTATGTTTTGGGATGTAAATCTTAATACTCCGGTTTTGTTAACCATTGAGTTGTATCTTCCATTTCTTCTTTATTCATGAATCAATCTGGTTGGTGTACTCCGAGCGAGTGGCTCGTTGAGTTATGAACTCCGGCGTGCGATTGTTGAGCTATGTCTTATATGTTTACGCTTCCGTTAATCTATAGGGACTTATTGTAAGGCGTTTTAGCCTGGAAACGGTCAGTTTTTAGGGGAAACTCTGCCCGTTTCATCCCAGAATTTAAGTAAGAAGTTAGGAAAACGTAATGCTTCTGGCCTAGGGGCTGGGGGTGTTACATTGATGGTATCAGAGCAAAGGTCCTGCGACCATAGGCCACAACCTGAGTCTTGCATTTCATATAGTCACCTAGGAACACTGTATGGTTATGTGACATATGCCTGCCTTGTGTGCAAATGTGAGTTTTATGTGAACGTTCACGCATTTCACTAGTTAGGTGCGGCTTCCGTAAACTGAATGGTTGGATGAGAGAACCATTTGTTAAGATATAGGCCGAGTGATTCGTATTGTCGTGCATGAAATAAGTGTTAGCTCAATTCAAAGTTGTTTCGTTTATATGCTTTGGTGATTTCAATCAAATGTTTAAGGAACATATGATTTGAATCGAACGATTGGAAAGCCTTAACTCTACGTTCATCTTTGCCCCTAAAATACGATTTGCTCCTCGGGCCCCATAATGGAGTGAGCAGATGTATTCAAGGTTGGTAGAGAAAGAGCTAGAAGCAATTAGACTATTTCCTTTCGAAAACCTAAGGACCTTGCAGGTTAAAGCCTTTTGTTCAGGGAGAAAGAACCTAGCAGACTTTGGAATTGTACACCGTAGACGATCCCTCCTAAGGCTAGCGACCTACAATAAGACTCCTACGATCACCTGTGGGATAGATGTACCCCGTAAGACCAGTAGTGCCACTGTTCTTACCCCTTGTTATCTGATTAATGGCTAGTCTCTAGTTACTTTGGTCAAGCCCAAGGCATACCTTTGACCCTAGAATGCTAATAAGGATTGCTGCCGTTTATACCGGTTTAGGTGACTCTTGTACAACATTGTTGTGAACCATTGTGTTTGACAACATGCTATGTTTTCATAAACGTTTGGAAGCCCATATTGTTATATGAAATGGCATGTATGGTTATTCGTGTGTTTCATAAGTGAGAGGTATAGTAAATAAACCACTTAGTACGTGTTTAAATTATTTCTAGTTGAATGTGCCACTAAGTTGGCCAAATAATTCAAGTTATGTGAATGTTTGCTTCATATAACCGTGCTTATCTAATTATAGCATAGCAACTAGCCCTTTTGCATTATAATTAAGTGGCTAACTGTGAACATACCTCATGACATGACTACACGACTGTGGCCTCTGCATTCGAATGCTTACCCTTGTATGTATCATTACATGATGTGCTAAGATATTCGTAATGGTAGCGGAGTTACTCATTGTATATATGCCTAAGTTCTATGTTTCATATGTTTGATTGAGTGGCTAAAAACTCATATGCCTAGCAAAAAGATCTTGTGACCATAGGAGTTTCATTCGCATTTATTGGCCTTGTAGACCATATGACATGCCAGCGTACTTGCGACCATATTTGAATGCGTGACTTAAAGGGATATGAATGGATGTGTGTAAAACAATCCCTGGCAGGGTATAACTGAGTGTCCTGGCATGGTATGACTGAGTTAGCCGTATCATGTCTTGCATGCTAAATTTTTATGGGTACATGGTAGGTTTCATAGAGAACCTTGGATAGTGCTTTGCTAGCCATCGTATGTGCTGCCAACGCTGTCTTACTATACTTTGCTTAGCATGTTTAGCCTTACCTTCAACCTAGTTGTCTTATAGCTAGATACGACACCGTTTGGCATAGTAGCACTACCATTTCTCGGGTTACATGTATGTACACACATATCTAGAGCATGATGAGACGTCCTTAGAAGCCTGTGCTCGTATATTCTTGCAATGAATCAAACATTAATGTATTGAATGAGCATAACCCTTCATTCGTATGAATCTATGACTGAAGAGACAATCGGTTCCAAGTAGAGACTTTACGGGAAGTCTCCCCGCCATCAAAACCATCGACTTACATTATGCCTTAGCATTCCATTTCAAAGTTATTCTTCTCGACATGATACGCTAGTTTATGTTGATTCATGATTTTTGACCTTCAGTGCTCCGTTATTAACCCCTCCGTGACGTCAATGTGAATTCAAGTGTTACTCTGAGTCCCTTCATTGTCAATGTGATGTAACATGATGTTTTTACTGCTTAGGTGCGATGTGATAGCTTTCTGACCAATTGATTTGACTTTGGAATGACTCAATATCCTTATGCCTTTGAATGAACCCGTCTAAGTTAACTGCCTTCATACGAACCTGACATGTCCTGAATAAGTTGTCGTGAATGAAAAGGCCTAAAAGTTAGCTGGGATTGATGTACAGACATCGAAATGTTGGTACATATGTTTTCCTTTTGTAAATTGCTTGCCATGTATGTTTTAGACGCGTTCATGCTCCCCGAGACTCCTAAGCTTAAGAATATTGGATTGCTAATATTATGCAATTCCATTATGCTTAAATGATACTATGTGGTGCTATGTGACATTTCTATTACTCTAAATGTGTTATAGTAGTCTCCATGCTAATCATTGTGATCCCGAAAGTGACTTGAATTCATGTTTTAGGATAAGACTGCTAGTGTATGACTTTAAGATGTCATTGTCTCAATTGTCGTGCCTTTAGATGCCCACTTATAGATGCATATGCATAGAATTATTGCTTGCCATACGAACTGAGTCTAGATCATTGAAAATCTATGTTTCATTTTCAAAACAAACTCGATATGGTTTTCCACGCCAACTCATTTGCCTCTCTTCAATGCAATTTGCCCTCGGCGCCTAAATAGAGCAAGTAGATGCTTGAAGAGATTGGCGAGGAGGAGACTGGATACCATGAGGCAATTTTCTTTTGATTTAAAAAGTAATATCTTCAAAATGACCTTTTGGAAACCAATCACGTAGATCCTAGTTATGTGTGTGCATTCTAGGAAAGACCGAACTTAGATATTGAATTTCGAGGACGAAATTCTTTTAAGGGGGGAAGAGTGTAACACCCCGCATTTTCGTTTTCCGTTAAGCTAATTAAATATCCTTTTTACGTTCTAAAATCGTATTTTTAGTAACCGTATGAATTAAATTATTAATCGATGTGCTTTTGGGAGCTATACTTTTATTAAAAAGGATATTATTATTGCTACTATTGATTTCAAAGTCAATTTGTGCCATTTATGCCTTTAAATTGTATCGATAATTCAATTTAGTCGTTATTCGATTTATTTAGTCGTTTCCTGAAAACGATTAGGTTTTCAACCTTAGAATTAGTTTCGAGGTTTATGAACATCGAACCTTGACATATTTGGGAACGAATAGTCAATAGAAGGCCGTATTAGTGATTCGGGTTTAGAGTTCGGGATACGAACTAAACTACGGTGCTTGTCGTTAATCGGCTTGAAATAAAAAGAACAAAAAAGGGGAGGGGTATTTTGGTAATTAGGCGCGAGGCTTTTTCTTCCCCCCTGCACACGACCCCCCCCGAACACACTCTCTCTCTCACTGCTCTGCGTCTTCTCCTCCTCTTCCAGCCACCATGAACGCTGGCCACCTCCTCCCTCCTCACACCCACGCGTCGCCGGCGAGCCCCACGACGGTCCCGTGCACAGCGAGCACCGCAACCCAACCCCGTAGTGGTTAGCGTGGGCGGAAGAAACACGCCGAAATCCGGCCGAACACCCAGCAGATTTGGAGCATGCAAGGTGAGTTTCGAACCTCTTCTCTCCTATAAATTGAATTCTCGCCCTAATTCCATCTCAATTGTGCCTAAATTCCTCAGAAATTGCAAGTTAGGTTTTTGGGTTTGGCGTAGGTCGAGTCACGCGCGAAGAGCAGAGGAGTATCTGGGTGTTAGTGTTCGATTTTGGCCTCAATTCAAGCTAAATCGGGTCCTCTAGCATGGAATTCGAGGTGGGTGTTCTCGCCTCCTAAGCTATTACTAATTTCGAAAATGTCTTTAGTAGATTGATGTTGCATGTCAAGTTAGGGTTTGCTAAAATGCGTAGAAATGTCAAGAAGTGAGCTATACCTGCTTAAGTTCGATTCGTGTAGTCAATTTATGCATGAAATTATGATTCGAAGTGAATTATACGCGTTTAGCGTTAATTCGAATGCATGTAGTTAATGAATGCCTGAGATTGTAAATGAATGCGAATTATGTGCGTTTAGCATCGATTCAAGTTAATTAGTTGATGCATGAAAAAGGATTAAAAACGAAGTTAGTTTAACGTGTTTAGCTTCGATTCAAGCTAATGAGTTAATGCATGAAAAAGAATTAAAATCGAAGTTAATTTAACGTATTTAGCTTCAATTCGAGTTAAAGAGTTATTGTTTAAAACGGAATTAAAATCGGAGTTAATTTAACGTATTTTGCTTCGATTCGAGTTAAAGAGTTATTGTTGAAAACGGAATTAAAATCAAAGTTAATTTAACATATTTAGCTTCGATTCGGGTTAAAGAATTATTGTTTGAAAAGGAATTAGAAACGAAGTTAGTTTGATATGTTTAGCATCGATTCAAGTTATTTAGCTAATATATGAAAAGGGATTAAAAACGAAGTTAGTTTAACGTGTTTGGCTCCCATTCGAATTGAACTAGCTAATGTATTATGTGTGTAAACGAAATAAATTCGAACTCTTTTTAGTACATTCATGCTTAGGTAAGTTGCTTCGAAATGTATCGTATATGTTTAGAATCAAATTATGTTTGGTTTATTGAATGAAGAGTTGTCGATTTATGGATAAATGTGGCTATATGTACGCTTGTTGTAACGCACCGCTAAATGGTGCTGGTTGCTCAGGTAAGAGCCTAAACCTCACTCCCTTTTTCATAAGCTAATATGATAGTATGTTGTAATTAATAAATCGATGAATCGAGTTGGTAGTTGGATGGTTTGAGGAAAGAATTATGAGCGTTCGAGGTCCTGTGGTACGGTGCTTGTGAGGAGGGAGTTCGGGTTGTGAATTGACCGCAATCGTGTGGATTGCGAGGCCATGTGTGGCTCATTGTGTTGAAATGATTACGAAGTGTTTAAATGTGATATGTGTATTCCCTTTTTCTTGTATGTTTAAAATGTAACATGTGTGTGGAAGGGTGATGTTTTAGCAAATGACTTTTCATGTGTTTTAAATGAATAATAGCCATGTCTGGTAACGAGCTATGGCCTATTTTAGCTATTCAAATAGTGTTTGGGAGGAATCCCCAAAACGTTTTTAACAAAAGGGAGATGGGAATTATACGTTGAATGATTTTATTGTTTGAAACGGAAAATTACTAGCCGTTATGGCCGATATGCTTTAAGTGGCTAAGATAATGTGCTGCGGACAATATGATATGATGTAATGTTAACCTAGGGGATAAGTCCGGATAAACCCTAGAGGCCCTGACGAGGGCTAATGTAATGGTCCGATATGTTATATGTAGCCATCCCGGGAGTAAGAGCTTAAGCGTGAGCGTTAGGTCTCACTATGGGGTCGAGAATAGTTCTCACCCAATCAGCACCCTGTAATGATCTTATGCCTGAAGTACTTTCGTACTAAGTTAAGAAAAGCAATTGGCCCTTTGCTATTTTTTTTAAACGATTAAAAAGGAAAGGAAGTTCTTTTTATGGGCCCAAAAGGCTATATGCAATGATGTATGAAAAGCTTATAAGGGTTGTTACACGACCAAACGAAATGAAACTTCCTTTGCATACTAAGAAAACGTTTTCAACGAAAGAAAGAAAGATTTCAATGAATGAGTTATGAAATGATCCTCAAGCATGTTTGAATGTGGATTCTTAGTCTATGTATTGAAGGAAAGCTTTCAATGGATGCTTCATGAATGATTCTTAAGCATAGTTGAATGTGGATTCTAATCTTATGTGGTATCATTCTTATCCATAGCAAACCTGTCTGATTTAAAGTGTATGAGATGAGAAAGAAAGTTATAGCACGTTAAAAATTCCATGAATGAAGGCGTCTTTTCCTAAAAGAATGAACGTTGATATGTGAATAGCATGCGAGGGTGTCATATAGCTTAATATGATGTTTAAAGGTACTTAGATGCTTGATATGGGTTTATGTGTGTGATATGTATATTATATGAATGAAATGCCAAGAAAAGTGTAATTATGAAAAGGGATAACCTTATATACACATCATATGATTGAGGGTTCACGTGTAAGTTTAAATGGAGCTTAGGAAGTTATGTTATGAAAAGAAAAGATTCTTATACTTAGCCTTCGATGCTTACTCACGTGCCTATCTGCTTGCTAGTAAAGAATTCCGTCGTTGAGGAACCTAGAAATATGACTGAGTGGTCGAAGTGAAGTTTATGTTTAGTGATCCTCCCATATAGGTTCTATGAATATCTATTATGATAGTAGAGTATGGAAACGTGATATGTGACTAGTAAAGATAGTATTGCCTGCAACGGTTTTGGTTTTAAGGGGGTTAGGGGACACTCACTGAGCGTGTAGTTGCTCATCCCATTACTCTTTTCCCTTTTCCCCAGGTTTTCTTTCTGACAGGAAGAAGTTGAGTCAGATAAGTCCAGAAAAAACCTATCGTTGCTTACTAGGCGTCGTATGTGCTCATTTGAAGGGATCTTACGTGTTTAACGAAGTCATGTAATGTACTCTTAGTCAATAAAGGTCTGTAAACGATCATTCTAGTTCATGTAATGTATTTGGTATAAAGGTCGCTCTGTATGGCCGCCTGAGCCAACTATCAAGTTAGTTAGATGTCTTCTTGGTTTAATTTAGTTATGTTTTGGGATGTAAATCTTAATACTCTGGTTTTGTTAACCATTGAGTTGTATCTTCCATTTCTTCTTTATTCATGAATCAATCTGGTTGGTGTACTCCGAGCGAGTGGCTCGTTGAGTTATGAACTCCGGCATGCGGCCGTTGAGCTATGTCTTATATGTTTACGATTCCGTTAATCTACAAGGACTTATTGGAAGGCGTTTTAGCCTGGAAACGGTCAGTTTTAAGGGAAAACTCTGCCCGTTTCATCCCAGAATTTAAGTAAGAAGTTAGGAAAACGTAACGCTTCTGGCCTAGGGGCTGGGGGTGTTACAATCTCCTACGAGTGAATTAGATCAAGCATAAATCACGAATTATATCACATAACCTATGAAAGGAATTTCTGTGCTTAGCCTCGTTGCTTGCTTATGTGTTTTGAGTGTTTGGTTTTTAAGAGGTTTGGTTATTTAGGAGCCTAAAAATGTGTTTAGCAGCTAAAATGAAGTTTATGGATAGTAATCCTTCCTTAAAGACTATGATTGCCTAATATGATCATAATACATAAGCACGTGATATGTGGCTATTAATGGTATCATTGCCTGCAGCGGTTTCGGTTTTAAAGAGTCGTGGAATACTCATTGAGCGTGTGGTTGCTCATCCTATTACTCTTTCCTCCTTTTCCTTAGGTTTGCATTATGATAAGTAGAAGCTAAGTCACTTATGCTAAGATGGAATCTATTCTTGCTTGCAAGGTGTCATGTGTACCCATTTGAATGGGTCTTATGTGTTTAGCAAAGTCATGTAATGTATTCCTAGAATTGTAAACATTTGCAAACAAGTATTCTAGTTCATGCAGTGTATTCGGCTTAGGAGTCGCTCTGTACGGCCATATGTGCCTACCGTCTTCTTAGTCAGTTGTCCTTTTAACTAAAACCAGATACGTTTTGGGATGTAAACCCTAGTACTCTGGTTGTGTGAACCGTTGCGTACATTTCTCCTGTATTAATGAGCTATATTGTTTGAATTACACCGAGCGAGTTGCTCGTTAAGTTATGAACTCTGGCATGTAGCCGTTGAGCTTATTTTAGAATGTTATACGCTTCCGTTGATTTGTAGGGGTTTATTGGAAGGCTTTCAGCTTCAAAATGGTCAGTTTTTATGGGAAATTCTATCCGTTTTACCCCATAAGTTAGCTAGGAAGAAAGAAAACGTAATGCTCTTGACCGTAGGGGCTAGGGGTGTTACATTGATGGTATTAGAGCATGGTCCTACCACCATAGGCCGCGACCTAAGTCTTGCATTTCTTATGGCGCGTTGTGATAATGTGGCACGTGTTGTGCTTTGTGTGCAAGTGTGCCTTGTAGCTTGGCCATTTGCAACTTATGTGTGGCTCGCTTAGGTTTATTGGCAAAAAGGACAATTTATGCGATATCATAGGAGTTAAGTAGCCGTCCTACCCTAAGGTGATGTTTTGAGTGCTGCATTGGTGCAATATGTTCCTAACATGGTAATTGATTTCATTGATTGCCTTTTATGTGATCCGGTTAAGCTGATCGGGTAAATATGAGTCATGTGTTAGAATATAAGCCCTATTCACTTGTGTGTTCTTGTATGAGCCAAGTGATGATTTGAATGGTAAATGTGTTAATCGTGCGCCTGATAGGACAATCGATAGTTAAAACGCGTTGTTTTAAACTCAAATGACTAAGAATGCTTAACTCCAAGCTCATTCTTGCCCCTTAAGTGCGATTTGCTCCTTGGGCCGATAATGGAGTGGGCAGATACACTCACTAGTTGGTAGGGAAAGACTTAGAAGTAGTTGAACCATCCTCCTATTAAAAACGAAGAGACTCAATATAGATAAGCCATTTGTCATCTTTAAAACTCAAGATTTTGAAAAGTTGATGCCATCCTGACTGTCAAGTTAAGTTTTACTTCACACCGAAGGATTAGTTTTCCATTAGTGATGATAAGGGAGTTTAGGTTCACAAGTACGTGTTCTTATGTTTGTCAGAATGTTGCTTGTAAATGTATACGTGCTAAGATGTGCACATCCATGGAGCCGTTCGTAACGAATTAGGAAAGGAATGGTTGGAGATTAGTTGCTAAAATTAAAAATCCTATTAGATGGTACCTTCCATTTTCGAACTCTGAATCTCCTGAGTATATTAGGGGCTACTTTTGTATGCATACTTGAGAGACTAAATGCTAGTGGTAGAATCTTGGGAACATTGTGCAAATGTGCCTATTGTTTTCCTTCTTTTCCATCATTACCAAAACAGTGCATTACTTTCTTTCTATTGTATGAATTTTCATTCGGGAATGGGATGATAACATTGTGGATGGAATGAACCCTGATACACCTAGAAAGCGCAAGGGAGAAAGAACCTAGCAGACTTTGGAATTGTACATAATAGATGATCTCTACTAAGGTAAGCGACCTACAATAAACTCCTATGATCACCTATAGGATAGGTGTACCACATAAGGCCTTAACGCGTACCTATAAGGACATTGATGTCAACCATACTCAAACAAACCTAGCCGCTGGACGCCAATCCTTCCTAAATTGTATGGGGTTTAGGGCATGCCGCTGACCATAGGCTGCAAAGGAGGATTGCACGCATATATACACGTCTAGGTATTCTATCTATGTGACAACCCATGGGTCCACATGTCTTAAAGATTTATTATGGTGTCATGTGCTGTGTGAGAACATAAGAATACCAATAGATAGGATTGTTATATGCGGCCATCAATGTGTTTGTGAACAAATGCCAACAAAATGAGTTTCTGCAATTGCTTGACTTGAATTTGATTAAACATGGGACTGTATTAGTTAGAGCGATTTGATTTATGTAGTTAGTTTTACGACATGACTCTTGGATCATCATTTACAGCCCTTCAATACTGTTTTCTCGTGTTATAGTTGGATTGGTTGAACCCGATGTATGTAATGCTTGACCAAATAACAATAAAACTATGTTTACATGAATCACATCCATAGATATATGCATCTCATGCGTAAGAAAGTAGTACGGTAGAGCATCAAGGGTCACGTGATCATATATATGGACACCCACATCCATTATGCGCGATCATTAATGCACTGTAGGAATTAGGCCATGATTAGTTATGTGTTTTGTGTATAAGTTGTTGCACCTCTTGGTGCTTGCTTGACTTGAGTTTGGTTATGGCATGCGACCTAATTACTCAAATGATTTAACTCTTGCAATTCGTAGCATGGTATGACCTCTGAGTCATCATTTACATCCCATGAATTCCTTGATTCCATATTATAACTAAATAACTGCATACGCCCATATTTGAAGCATGATGAGGCGATCCTAGGAACCTGCATTCATATATTCTTACCCTTATTTGGCTACTCAGATTAGCGCAGCGGAAGCATGTAGACCCATAAGCCACAGGCCCAGGACTCATATAGGAGCACACCCATTCATTTGCACGAACCTATGACTTAAGAAACGATCAGTCCCAAATGGCAACTTTAAAGAAAGACTCCCTACCATTAAAACCATTGACTTACGTTCTTACATTAGCACCTTCTTCGCAAGTTGTTCTTATCGATATGTTATGCTAATTTATGATATTCACGATTCCTGATCTTCTGTGCTCTATCGTTAACCCTATATGATGCCAATGTGGTATCGAGTGCTACTTCAAGTTCCTTCATTGTCTATTTGGTGTGATTTGATGTCTCTGCTACCTTAGAGTGATTTGGTAACTTTCCAGTTAATAATTGAACTTTAGTTTGAATTAATATCTTCATGTTTTGAAATGGACCTGATTAAGTTAAAGCCCTTCCATACGACCTTGACATGTCCTGTCTAAGTTACCATGAATGAAATACTTAAAAGTTAGCTGGAATTAATATAAAAACATAAAAATGTCGATCACATATACTTTCATTTTGTAAATTGCCTACCATATGTACCTTAGCCAGTTTCATGTTACTTACAATTCCTAGACTTGAGAATGCTGAATTGCTAATACTATGCGATGCTAGGCGATACTGTTGTGCTTAAGTGATGCTATGTGGTACTATGTGATGTATGTATTACTCTAATGTGCTATAAGAATCTCTATACCAGTCGTTATGATCCCAAAGGTGACTTGAATTCATGTTTTAGAATGAGACTACTAGTATATAACCTTGAGATGTCATTGTCCCAGTTGTCACACCTTTAGATGCCCACCCATAGGTGCATACGCATAGAGTTGCTGTGTCCTATGCGAATTGAGTCTAAATATTCGAAGGTCTATGTTCATTTTCAAAACTTGCTCAATATGGTTTCTATGCCAGCTCATTTACCCTTCTTCGATGCGATTTGCCCTCGATGCCTAAATAGAGTGAGTAGACGCTTGAAGAGAATTGGCGAAGAGGAAAGTGGATACCATAAGCCTTTTTCTTTCGATTTAAAAGATGTAGTGATTGCAAAATGAAACCTTTTGGAAACCTACCATGTAGATCATAGTTTGTGTGCGTACATTCTAGGTATGACTAAACTTAGCTTTAGAATTTCGAGGATGAAATTCCTTTAAGGGGGGAAGAATTTAAGACCCGCCTTCTTTATTTTACATTAACCTGCCTGTCTTACCTTCTACATTATAAAATTCGTATTTTTATCAACTATATAAGTTAAATTATTATTGATGTGCTTATGTGAACGATAATTTTATTAAATAGAATATTTCATTGCTATTTATATTATTAATATTATTGTTGATTATTTAGAAAATTTTTAAGTTGATGTGAACTCATACCTTCAAAGTCGTTGTTCGATTTATTTAGTCCTTTCCCGAATTTAGTTAGGATCCCGATTTTAGAACGTTTCAACCTGAACCTAGACTGACCATTAGCGAAGTTGGGATCAAGAAACGAATAATTAATGAGGGTTGTATTATCGATTTGGGTTCAGAGTATGAGATACGAATTAGACTAGCAATTGACCAAAAACAAAAAAAAGGGGAGTAAAAAGGGGCAAAGCCCCTTTCTCCTTCTTCTTCGCATAAACGCATACTAGAGGCAAAAAGGGGGGGTTTTCTCGAGGGTTTCCCTGCTACCCCAAAGCCTGTGAACCACGAACCAAAGAGGGAGGAAGAGGGGGAGAGGGGGTGACGGTGCATCGCCGTCGCATGGTCGGCCGCCGTCGCACCCTGTCGGCCGCTCCATGTCACAGTCGCCATGATATATATATATATATATATATATATATATATATATATATATATATATATATATATATATATGTGTGTGTGTGTGTATATATATATATATATATAGAGAGAGAGAGAGAGAGAGAGAGAGAGAGAGAGAGAGATCAGACGAAGGGTGGGAAACCACCACGCTGGTGGTCGGTTTGGGTGGCAATTTGAGGGAGCAAACACATGCCCGGGCTCATCCATGCAACCTACTCATTAGCTACTCCAGATTCCCCACGAATTGGGGGTGAATTCGCAGCCCAGACACCAACCGGAACTTTAAACCAGTGAGCCAATTTCGGTCAAATCGATACTCATAAGTTAGTTCGTTCACGTTTAAAAGTGACGTTTCAAACAACCTAAGCATGCTTTGATTTGTCGCTTGATAAGTTAGTTCGATCATGTTTAAAAGTAGGCCTTGAAACAACCTAACATGCTTTAAATTGATGTATGTTGAATTAGTTAACCCATGCTTGGAGATGTTCTCAAAACAACCTAAGAATGTCTTTAGATGGCGTATGTTAAGCTGGTTAGTGATGCTTTGGAAATGACATGAACTTGGCATGCTTACCTCCCATTCACGAGTTATGAATGCAGGCTAGTTTCATACCTAGTGAGTTTATTTCAGTTTGTTAAGTACTTACTTCAAGTTGATGCTATATATATATATATATATATATATATATATATATATATATATATATATATGCTATATCGAGCTATTGGATGGTCATTGCTTGCTTGGTAAGTTTATATGTAGCTATTTCATTTGACTTTTATGCTAATATGCCATGATTATGCAATTGAAAACCGAGTTGGTAGTCGGATGGCTTGAGGATGAACTGTTGAGAATTTTGAGGTTCTTTGTGGTTGGTGTTGTGTGAGGAGAGAGCCTGGGTTGTGTTTAACCACAATCGTGTGTATTGCGAGGCCATGTGTGGCTTATTCTGCTGAGATGATTATGAATTGTTTGAGTGTCTTACATGTAAACTCCCTTCCCTTAATATCATTAGGTTTCATCTTGCGAGTGAGGGTGAGTTTGAAAAAGGAAGTTTTCATGGTTGTAACTAATAGTAGCCATAACTATTAACAAGTGATGGCTTATTTTAACTATGTGAATACAGTTTTAGAAGTGAACTCGCTTGAACGGGGGAATCCCTAAGGAATTTGAATAAAAAGGGAGTACGTTGTATGAAAAAGGATTTCGTTGCGAGAGGCAGCAAACTGTTAGCTATTGTAGCCATCTACTTTAAATTGGCTAAGATATTATGTATAGGGATAATAAGATGAGAGTAACCGTGCTTGAACAGGGGAATCTCTAGCCTAGAGTGTAATACCAGTAGTGGGAAGTCTTAGAGACCCTGACGAGGGTTAAGGTCCAAAAGTTAATTGCCATCCCGAGAGTAAGAACTTAGCGTGAGTGATAGTCTCACCTGGGGTTGAGAATAGATCTCACCCCATCAGCACGTTATGATGATCTTATGCTCAGAGTAATTTCCTAATAAGTAAGAAAAGCGGTCGGCATTTTTCCTTTTTAAGTATTTTAAAAAGAAAATTTTTAAGGGTCATTATAGGATCAATACAAAAGAGATTCTTTTGAAGAATATGCACCTCAAAGAGGCGAAGAAAAGAACTTTATGAGCCTCAAGAGACTGAGAAAAGCGTTTTTATGATCCTAAAGTGGCTAAGTAAAGTGCTTTCAAAAAAAGGAAGAAGGATTGTTGTGTATGCCTTGTGATTAGGATTCTAAGTATAGTATGAATGAAATTTCAAGTACAGCATGGCCATATCCTTGTAATGCATCGAGCATATGAGTTTGAATGTGCATGTTTTGCTAACGGAAGCTCCTTATATAATCTCTGCTTCATGTGTTTAAGCATCTCGTATGAGTGATTTATATGGATAAAGCATAAATCACGAATTATAACACATAAATTATGAAAGGAATTTCTGTGCTTAGCCTTGCTGCTTACTTATGTGTTTTGAGTGTTTGGTTTTTAAGAGGTTTGGTTATTTAGGAGCCCAAAAAAGAGTTTATCTGCTAAAATGAAGTTTATGGATAATAATCCTTTCTCGAGGACTATGATTTCTTAATATGATAGTAATACATAAGCATGTGATATGTGGCTATTAATGGAATTATTGCCTGTAACGGTTTTGGTTTTAAGGAGTTGGGGAATACTCATTGAGCGTGTGGTTACTCATCCCATTACTCTTTCCTCTTTTTCCCTAGGTTTACATTATGACAAGTAGAAACCAACTCACTTATGACAAGATGGAATATGTTCTTGCTTGTAAGGTGTCATGTGTGCCCATTTGAAGGGGTCTTACGTATTTAACGAAGTCATGTAATGTATTCCTAGAATTAATAAACATTTGTAAACAAGTATTCTAGTTCATGCAGTGTATTCGGTTTAGGTGTCGCTCTGTACGGCCATATGTGCCAACCATCTTTTTAGTTAGTTGTCTTTTTAACTAAAACCAATTACGTTTTAGAACGTAAAACCCAGTACTCTGGTTGTGTGAACCGTTGAGTTGTATCTTACATTTCTCTTGTGTTAATGAACTATATAGTTTGGCGTACTCCGAGCGAGTTGCTCATTAAGTTATGAACTCCAGCTTGTAGCCGTTGAGATTATTTTATAATGTTCTACGCTTCCGTTGATTTATAGGGGTTTATTGTAAGGCTTTTAGCTTGAAAATGCTACGTTTTTAGGGGAAACTCTGTCCATTTCGTCCTACAAGTTAAGTATGAAGAAAGAAAACGTAACGCTCCTGACCCTAGGGGCTAGGGTATTACAGTTTCCCTTGCTTATTCACTTCGGCTGACTCACTAGCATGCTTTTCGGCTGATTCACTAGCGTAAGGGTGATTCACTGAGTGTTTGCCTAAAACAGGACATGAAAACATTTTGAACAGTGAACCGAAACTTAGTACATGCATTCTTGTATTGTTAAATGATCATTGCATAAATTGGTTAGGTGCCCGCTTTGCAATTCATTTTTAGTCAAAATAGTAAATAAGACGAATGCAAAACTGCATTGTTAATTATTATCTAACAGTGAACCCCTTGTAATTGCTACAATCTATGGGTAGGTGTACACCTGCCAAGCTGATCGAGAACTAGCCTGAAGCTGCACGAGTAACTGAAGGGCTATACCTGATAATTGATAACTGATGGGGTCACTAATTTTGTGATAAATAACTGATTAAACTAATTCATTGATGTACTTGCCAAAACATTATAATTTTGATAAATGCGTGCTGATTTCTAAAGATACAAATAATGAACGTACCTAAAGTCTTTAAAATACAATCTCACTTGATAATACAATCTCACTTGATAATACTTATGCACAATGGGAAACGATAGATTAGGCCTCAATTTTAGTTCACAAAATATAATTATAGGTATATGTAATTAGTAAACAACGTTAACTCTAATAATTTGTAATTGTAATAGAAATTCATTAAAAGGCATCCATAACTCAAATAATTCAATAGAAGATAAGTTCTGCTAACATGATTTGAAAACTAAATGAATTAGGATAATTTAACTCAAAGTGAAATAACGTTGGCATAAAACTTATCAATGTGGAATAATTCATATCATAAAAGAAAGACTTTGATGGGTATAATTGATCATTGGTTTTTGATATTTCTGAGATGGATAATAAAGGTTTGAATGCAATTGGACTGGTGGTATGTTCAGAATAAATTCAAACACACTGATTTGGACTAATAAACACTGATCTTGAGTTACCAATCTCCCCACTTCCTCAATTTTGTAGCACATACCAAACAACTTAGTTTTCTAAACCAAATAAGCTTTTAAGTGCAATCAAAATTGTTACCGTTTCGTGTTCCACCTTAGAAAATTCATAACTTTCACTCCTGACCACCAATTGAGCTATAAAACCCCAATATGAAAAAATCAGGAAGTCCCTTAACACTTTCATTTAGAAAACCAAACATGATTCCCACTATGGAGTTTTCAAAATGATACTAAAACACAACTATGTCAGTTTTGGTCTTACCTATATAGCTTTGGTAAAACAACCATAACGTTTTTCACAGACCTCAAATTAAGGCAATTCAAATGGCATCTAAAAGCTAACACATTGAACTATATACCTACCAAAATCATAATTTTTCAATGGGCCAATAATTACTAGTTTAACCATAAAGCTTGCCCTGTTTTCTAAAATTTTTCAGCCTTCACTGTCAAGGCTTTCTCTTTTTTTTCCACACAATCCCCCATCCAAAATCACACCTTGAAGTCATGTAACAGGGCTTTGGTCCTTCCCATCACCATACAAAACCATCACACTCAATTTCACTTCAAAATCATGTGTATCAAATATCATTTTTCAATCAAGTACACACTAATAACATGCTTGCTATCAAAGGGAGGTTAAACCCTTGTATAATCAATAAAACCCTGACTTTTGGCCAACTTCTACCTCGTCCAAGATCATCAAGAACATCCTCATAACATTATTAGAGCTTAAAATCACTAAATCAAATACAAGAATCCAAGAAAAACAAATTTCCCACTTAAAGCTTGCAAGATTATGAATAACCCTAACCCCAACATGCTCCTAACTCAACTCCACCATGATCACTATCAAAATAACTCTTATTTCTTATCAAAAAATCATGATCAACAATCAAAAGCATCAAAACAAGAATCAAAGCTAAGATAAAAATCAAACCCAACAACATCAGGATTAAGGTTTTTCACTTCAAGCTCAATAAAAGTAGAGATGGAGGTGATGTTTAGTGGTTTTGATAATGGAGAATAGTGGCTAGAGGTACTATGATGTCAGGGGGGTCGGAAGCAACCAGGGCTGGCCGAAAACAGGGTGGAAAACACCCAAACAGCAGCTACAGACGGCGTAGAGAGAGAGGGAGAGGAGAGAGAAGATGGGTTTGAGTTTTGGTTGTAGTTTTTTTGACTTAACGCATTTGCTGAATTTATAACTCAAAAAGTAGCTTTTTACCAGCCACGGTTAAGCTTAAATCAAGGTTATTAGCTAGGGTAATCGTGCAAACTTGCCAGGCTTCACATTGGGCCGGAAATAAGCCGGGTTTGCAAATAAAATGCCCGTAATAATAACGTTTTTACGTGCTCAAATTTAAATTTTTGTAACGCTATGGAAAACAAAATAAATTACCTAGATAAAACTAGTTAGGGCGCACACACACACATATAAACATATATATATATATATATATATATATATATATATATA